>JASFAV010000032.1:0-125000 GCA_030765085.1 Allium cepa | reverse complement strand
TTCGTCCGTGAACTGTAAGCTTGATTTTCTACAAGATGAATCACACTCTGACTGTCTGAAAATAGCTCTACCGTCCGCTGCACCATTGAAAGATCATCCAACAGCTGAAGTAAGTATAACCCTCCTTTGTTGCTTCCACATTCGATATCAACTCCGCTTCGGTAGTCGATAAAGCTACGATAGATTGCAGCTTTGATCTCCATGAAATCGAGCCCATGCCAAGTGTAAAAACATACCCCGACACTGACTTCCTCGCATCTCTATCCCCAACGTAATCTGAATCACAGTACCCTCTAAGAAATATGTCACCATCCACTCCACCATATAACAAACCCATCGAAGAAGTGCCTCGAAGATATCTATGAATCCACTTTACAGCTTGCCAATGCTCTTTGCCTGGGTTAGACATATATCGACTCACAACACCCACTGCATGTGCCAAATCTGGTCTTGTGCACACCATCGCATACATAAGACTACCAACAACACTAGAATAAGGTATATCAGCCATATACCGCTTGTCTTCTTCCGATGAGGGAGATAAGTCTTTTGACAACTTAAAATGAAAGCCTAATGGAGTGCCAACCGATTTAGCTTTCTCCATTCCAAATCGAGCGAGGACCTTCTCGATGTACTGCGCTTGAGTGAGCTTTAACTCTCTCCGCTTCCTATCCCTGCTTATCTCCATACCCAATATTCTTTGTGCCATTCTCAAATCCTTCATGTCAAACTTTCTACCGAGCTCCGCTTTCAACTCCTTAATTCTGACCATACTTCGAGATGCAATCATAATATCATCAACATATAACAACAAATAAATCATATCGCCATCACATCTCCTGAAATAAACACACTGGTCTTTGAAACTTCTGGAGTATCTCTGTGAAAGCATAAACTTATCAAACCTCTTATACCATAGTCTAGGAGACTGCTTCAGTCCATATAGAGATTTGTTGAGTTTGCAGACATAGTCTGGTCAGTTACTATCAATGAACCCTTCCAGCTGGTTTAAATAAATTTCCTCATCCAAATCACCATGCAAGAATGCAGTTTTGACATCTAGTTGCTCTAATTCCATATCATAATGAGCAACTAATGCCAAAAGAATACGAATAGAAGTATGCCTAATCACTGGAGCAAAGATATCATGATACTCTACCTCCTTCTTCTGAACATACCCCTTTGCGACTAACCTTGCCTTGTATATGAGATTACCATGTCCACCGTCTTTCACTCTATAGATCCACTTGCATCTAATAGCTCTCTTGTCGGTGGGAAGAGGCACCAAATCCCAAGTATGATTTCTCTGCAATGATTCAATCTCCTCCTCTATAGCAACTAACCAACTGGAACTGTTAACTGATGCGATAGCTTCTCTGTAATCACATGGCTCTTCATGGACAACATTCAAAGCATATGTTGCCATATCATCGAAGTTAATATCTTCGATGCTCAATCCAACAAACTCATCAAGCCACTTAGGCTTTCTTCTCTGTCTGACAGGCCTTGAATCTGAATGAGCTCCACCTTGAGTTTGATCCTCTGTACCAACATCGATATTATCCACATCAACCATGATGTCATCGGAAACACCATTTGAACGTCTATGAAAAGAATCAACAGATGACTTGCTTTGTGTCTGGTATTCTTCACATGTCCTCTCATTGTCATCCGATGAGGAAGGCTCCACCTTCAACATAGCCTTCTCATCAAAATTCACATACCTGCTCATAACGATCTTCTTGCTAATAGGACACCACAACCTATATCCCTTCACTCATCTCCTATAACCTAGAAAAATACAATTGCGAGCTCTAGGTTTCAGCTTCCCTTTGCTCTCATGCACATAAGCTGGGTAACCAAACACTCTGAAAAATGAATAGCTAACATGCTCTCTTTTCCATACTTCTTCAGAGATCTTCATATTTATGGCAGTAGAAGGTGTGCGGTTGATGAGGAAAGCCACCATAGATAAAGCTTCAACCCAAAATCCCTTTTTCAATTTAGCAGTCAGTCTAAGGCATCTTGTTCTCTCCAATAATGTCCGATTCATCCTTTCTGCAACTCCATTAGACTGGGGTCGCCTGGTGTAGTGTAATGCCTCTTAATGTCTTTAGACTCACAATAATCGATGAATTCCTGTGATACAAATTCACCATCATTATCTGAACGGAGAACTTTCAATTTCTTCCCTGACTGCTTCTCAATCATAGATTTTCACTTTCGAAACTTGGCAAAGGTTTCACTCTTTGACTGAAGAAAGTATACCCATACTTTACGAGAGAAATCATTTATGAATGAAACAAAATATCTTGCTCTACCTAAAGACTGACAAGTGAAGGGACCCCAGACATCTGTATGAACATACTCCAAGGCAGCTTTTGCTTTATACTCTCCTATACCAAAAGAAATCTTCGTCTGCTTTTCAAGAACACACTCTTCACAAAAACCAAGTTTTGAATGATGAACTCCATCAATCAATCCTCGTTTTCTCAACTCATCCATGCTGCGCTCATCGATGTGACCCATCCGTAAGTGCCATAATCTAGAAGAATCCGAATCAACAGATGTAACAGAAGCCGATTCACCAATTACAGTAGTGCCCTTTAATAGATAAAGATTTCTTGCCCTCACACCTCTCATAACAATCATGGAACCCTTCGATATATTCATTTTCTCTTCTTCCACTACAATCTTCAAGTCAAGTCTACTCAATGCCCCAACAGAGATCAAGCTCCTCCTCAAATCAGGTACATGTCTAACATCGGTGATCGTACGAATAACACTATCAAACATCCTAATCATCACGGTACTAACACCCACCATACGACAAGAAGCATAATTACCCATCAAAACTTCTCCTCCATCAATTTCACGGTAAGTGGAAAAACAGTTCCTATCAGGTGTCATATGATAGAATGCGCCAGAATCAATCAGCCATAAGTTGCTCTTCCCAGAAGAACCAGAAGCTGTAAATACATCGGTGTAACTTTCTGTATCTGATTTCTCTGCTGTAGAAGCTGAGGTTTGCTTTGGATCTTTTCTTCTACCTTCAAGCTTGGGACATTGTGCTATGAAGTGCTCTGGTTTCTTACAATAATGATAAGCCAAATTCTTAGACCCCTTGGCTGAGACCGTGAATAATTCCGTCATCCACCTTTCTTCGACCTGCTTTGGCCTCTACCTCTCTGAACAGATAAGCCTTCGGTATCACTATCCAAGTTAGTGCTCGCCAATCTACCTCTTAATACTTCATTATGAAGACCAGCCTTTACATCAGACATGCTAATTTTACTGCGGTCATAAATCATGAAATTAACAAAAGCAGTATAATCCTTAGGCAAGGAACATAAGAGGATCACAGCTTGAGCCTCATCGGTAATATCAACTTTCGCTGCCTTCAGGTTCATAATCAAAGTCGTCAAAGCATCTACATGCTCCATGAGATCAGCTCCAGGCTTTATTTCGAACGAATAAAGTTGTTGCTGAAGAATAATCCGATTAGTGAGAGACTTGTCTTGATATGCATCCGATAATACATCCCATAGTTTTTTCGCCGTCTTCTTCTGAGAGAATTCTCTAAGAACTTTATCTAAAAGGCTCAACTGAATTGTTGTGAGAGCTTCATCTTCCATCTCTTTCAAATCAGCTGCATCAATACCTTTCAATTTCTCGGGCGCAGAAACAACATTGTAAGTCTTCTCCTTCTTCAATACAGCCTTCATCTTCATCTTCCAAGTACCAAAATCTCCTTTTCCGTCAAAACGTGTTACTCCATAATTAACATCAGATCTACCAACAGACTTACTAGAAGTAGACATTAATATCCAAACAGGAACAATAACACTAGCTCTGATACCGAGCTGTAGTGAAATTTTATTTTAATTTGAGTGGAAGCGGTTTATTTGTTCAAGATCTAGTATTGTCTATTTAGATACCAATGACACTTAACAAAAAATTATGCAGTCTCACAGAAATAATAATAATAGAAATAAGAGACACAGAAGATTTAACATGGTTCAGATATGAATATCCTACGTCCACGGAGACCCAACAATTTTTTATTTCACTGAAGAAAAGGGTACAAAAGAGAGGAAAGAATAATAGTGGATACTATCATACACTTGCTTGTACATATGAAGATGAAATTTTTTCATTTAAATAGACTTCATAATGAAGGGTTGCTTGTAGATTAAGCAAATCAATTTCCTGATTACCCAGATACCTTTCCAAATTGCATGATTTGATTTTAGTACAAATAGATGGCGTAATCTTCGTTTCCATATCTTTTCTTTATTCTCCATGCCTAATCATTTATTTCTTCCTATAACAAATATATTGACTAATTAATTGATTGACTAATTAATTAGTTTTCTTCAAAATATCATTCCATATACCAGCCAAATTAATTGATTTTATTGAATCAATTAATCAATTTCTTTCCTCTTTAACAAATATTTGAATCATTCAAATTCAACAGCAAGTCCTTTTCATCCAGAAAGTAGTTGACATTGTCCTTGATGGTCATTCAATACATCTTCAAGTCAACGTATACCCTTGTAGGTTGATGTAAGCATTTGTCTTATAAGTTACTTATTTCTACGCAAATAAGCTGATATAATAATCAAATTGTTCACGTTGGCCTCTGGATCTGATTTCAAAGTAGTCATTAAAGAAGAAAGAAGAAAGAAAGGTGAATGGTGATCGAAGAAAGTGTTTAGAATGGGGTATTAAAAGTGCGATAAGACGTCTTGTAAGAGGACTGTTTGAAATTGATATGTTAGCATCGGACGCGGCCGATGCTAAAAAATATCAATTTTAACGGTTTTCTCCGACGAACCATTTCAGCATCTTACCTCATTCTAGCGTCAAATACGTCCGATGTTGAATGAACGATAACGGGATTGGAATTGTCATTCCATTATGCAACTTAAGTTTGTCGCAATGAAGTTGCCATTCCATTATGCAAATGAAGAATAAGACTTCAGGTATTAAATTTGAAATAACCAATCTTTCTTGATAAACTTGGTCTTGATTGAATATTTTCTTTTGGCCCAAGGGATTTTCTTACTTGCTCGCAGTGGTGGAGCCACATGTTATTTGGCATTGGCACTGGACCACTCCAGGAATTCATTGTACATGTAATGTGGCTGCTGATTTAACACAAACGTTAAGATTTCGTGTCAAATTTGTGTATGTGCACACTCACATTTTGAGCTTGTTCGGAGTATCAGGGCGTTTGATTCAAACAATTATTCCATCATGAGTTTCGCTATATTTATCTTTTCTCATAAACCCATTGTTTTGTTATATCCAACGTCGCTCATTGGTACTGCAATACAAGTTTTTGCTTTGTATGGATTATCTGACCGTCTGATCTCAATAGTCAATAATCATTTGACTATGCATCACATAATAATTTTCTCTTCCTAAATGTATGTGGTGTTGTAAAATGTCTGACTGTGCACATTCTTATATATGAACGTTTATATTCACTTCACTAATGTATTTTTGAATGACATATTAAACTGTTGCTTTATAAATTGATTGAAGGTTATTGGATTATCTGTTTAAATGACATATGCAGCTTTGAATAACTGGCAATAAAATTAAAATAAAAAATCATCGATTTTCGTTTCTGAACTTCCTAACTTTGTTGAAGTCATGTCCTTGCCAACTCAAGTTTTTCGCTACGACCCTGCATGCAGAAGTATCCATAGTACTTTTTTCTAAAATTGCTTTCATTGACAGAAATATGCTAAATATGTTGGTTTGAAAAGGGACTTTCGCCTTGTGGTCAGAGGTGCTGCTGGTAATATGGATTCCATCCTGAAAGGTTCAGGTATGTTACATTAATATGGATACTCATATCATGATATCTTTTACAAATTGGTTTCTTTCATGCGATTATATGCTTCTCCGCCTTCATGTCATGCCATTGACTGTTCGTTACTGCTATGGAATTTGTTGTAGCATGCTCGCTATTATATGGCTGGCTGTCTGTGCAATTACGTAAATGTTATATAGGTTTCCAGAGTTAGAAAACAACTTAGTCACCCCTTTTTAGTAGGCCTGTCAATGGTTCGGGTTCGGGTCGGGTTAACTTGGGTGCGGGTTGATTTTTAAACTGGTCGGGTCAACCCATTTATTAAACGGGCGGGTTTTGGGTTGACCTGATTGTATACCGGGTGGGTTTCGGGTTGATTCGTGTAACCCGTTAAGAAAAATATTTGTATAAAGAAATGAAAATGGACATGAAAATGTGGAAAGTTGTTAAATGCGAATGTGTAGGAATAAGTGAATGACAACAATACCCTCCATTTGCAAGCTAAAATGAGAATTTTAGAGCAAAAGAAGGTTATTGTTGTCATTCTTTTATTGCAAACTAAGATGGTATGAAAATTTAGGAAGTTGTTACGTGGGAATGGGCATGAAAACATAGGAAGTTGTTAAGTGCGAATGTGTAGGAATAAGTGAATAACAGTAATACCATTCTTGTGCAAGCTAAAATGAGAATTGTACCGCAATACCGAGCCCATAAATGGGTTAGTTGGGTCAAATTCGGGTTCACGGGTCAACCGTAAACCCACCCGTTTATTAAACGGGTTCTCACGGTCACGGGTTGACCAAAAATGATCCGTCCTTTAAACGTGTCGGGTTAACCTGTTAATTTCCGTGTGGGTTTCAGGTCGTGTTTCGGGTCGTGCTGGAAATTGACAGCCCTACTTTTTAGCTTGTCAGTGCTTATTTATGAGTAGTTCTGTGTAAACAATGTAGATGCACATGTTAGTTGTTAAAAGATAGATAACAATATTTAAGAGTGGTTATCGCAATGTACAATAACTCCTTATTACAGATCTAAATTCCATGCTTTTGTTTTTTCTATCTAGCTGTTCTTCCATTTAATTTTTTTGCAGTTAAGCATCTTACAGTCTAATCTGTCTAAGATATTCCATGCAACATTGAAAACTTACACTTGTTCTTCATTTAAGGGATATAAATGAATGCGTATGGCTTTAAGACCCTAGGTTCCTCGAGTCAGGTCTATCTTTTAGTATGTTTGCAAGAATTGCATCAACCATTGCAGAGTTGGATTTCTAATTTTGTCTTGATGAGGATATTTGAATTTTCTCATTTGAGATTATACGACAGTGAGCAAGGGTGTGTTCGCAGACAATTTGGACTAAATGTTAGAGGTTGTGGCGTTCGTGGACAAAAATTTGACTAAAGGTTGGATATGAAGTATTGTGTAATGTAATTTTTTTTGCAATAATTATTAATTAATCATTAATCATTAATTAATAAATTGTTAATCATTATAATTATTAACTAACTATTAATTATTACTAATCATTAACCAGTAATTAATAAATTTAATTACTAGGAATTACGTCCCGCTTATTTTAGATAAGTCAGATGCATCTTTTATGTCTTGTCCAATCGCTGCGTTTTTGAGACTCCAAACGCTTTGCAATAAACACTGCTGTATCTGATATGTCCGACTTATCTACGTAGTTCCCACCGACCGTTTTTTAAAAAGCGTTTTGATTTTCCGTGTACACACCCTAAAACTTGACTACCATCTAACCCCTTTCTTATGCTGAACCAAAAAAAAATGTATGCAAAGAACTACATCATTTATCTTATATAGGTTGGATCTATATATTTCGAAACCCACAGTGCACTTTATTTGTACACGCCTCATCTATCAAAATACATAAATACATAAATAACTCATAGTATTTCTGTAATAGAAAGTCTGGGGCATCTGAACATATTTACACCTTTAAATATTGCATGTGATAAGTTAAGTATAATTTCTCAACTACAACTACTTAGAGCACACTCAACAGAGTGATTATTAAGTGAAAATTCAGTGATTCACTTGCCGTTGGAGAACCAAATAAGTAGAAATGCACTCACTTAACTCATCATCAAAGAATACAGACACATGCACGCAAGCATGCACTATCAAAGTACACTAACATTTGTTAATTATAACTCAATTTTCACCACAAGCTTTCTTTACTGTACTTGTAACTTATTGGAGAAATCTGAAATTGTCGTGTATTGTTTTGACTTTCTTTGTTTTTTGTTGGTTTATTTTTATATTTTTGATGTAAAAATTGTACTGTTTTTAATATTTAAATACAATTTTGATATTTATTTGGCATTGGTGGTTTTATTGTTTTGAGGATAGTAATGAGTGAGTGGTATAAAACCGAGATGAAGTGTAAAAAAGTACAGCTAATGGTCGGTTTTAAGAATGATCTTGTTCACAGTGGCTTATTCTATGAAAAAAATACAGTCATGAATTAATGTAAGAAGAATATATAGCAAAGATCAGCAACTGATGGATACTTAATGTGAAACTCAAATCTTTAATGTTTACTGCAGATGACGAGGTGCTTATAATAAAAAGCAAGACTTAATAGAGATTTTAACGCAAAGATCAAGTTAATATTCCTACACACCGAGCTAAATAATAATAATAATAATAATAATAATAATAATAATAATAATAATAAAACAACAACAACCACCACCACCACCACCATCATCATCACCACCAAATCAAAAATGAAAGCTTAAGTTATTCTTTTGAGCATGATTCGTTATGAGTTCGCAAAACTTCTGTAGCAGCTAAAACTTTTTTCGAATTTTAAGTCAATCCGATGACCTATTGTTATTAATTATTACGCATTGGAGTAGGAAACAAACCATTGCTGTGCTCTACTTAAGTGAAGCGACGGTATAGGCTTGTGGTTGTTAATTCGAGGCCTAACCCTACTATAATACCACGGTATGCTAGGAAAGCATTAAGGGGTATCGTGTCTAGCCGCTTATCTAGGTTCAAAACTAATCTAATAACTTTAGGTTTAAGAATCAAGATTTGTTATTCGAATTAAGGCTTTTATCTAATTGCAGATGTTTTGTATAAACTCATAATTGAATTATGTTCAAAAGACCCCCTTTTATGGAGAATAATAAGATTGTTATTCTCGACACTCATAAGTGTCAATTTGATCTAAATACTGAACAATATGAACATGTTGTTCATATCCCCACTCAAGAAAACCCAATAAATGGGATTCATAATTTCATGATTGATCTACTTCAAGAAATTAAATTAGATATAAAAGACATAAGTAATAAATTACAAAAACAAACTACAACCTTAGGGTTTGGTAGGAATACACCAACAATCCATTCGCTTAACAGCATCCGAATGGTCAAATACACTTCTGAAGAAAATAATAAAATAGATGCTGAAGATATTGATCCCATGTAACATCCCGGAATTTTTAACACGGGATTTGTGAACACTTAATTCATTTTAAATGTTTACTATGAGTTTAAGATTTATTTTGAACTAAAAAGAATTGGTTTAATCTAAAATAACAAGTTAAAATTTCTAATGTGGACATTTAATTTGGAATTGAATAATAGCAATTAAATATTGGACTGAGAGAATTTGGGAAATTGGATGTGAATTGTTATAAAAATGATGTTTAAATGCATTTTTAAGTTCAATTGGTCATAAATGATATTAATTGATTTTTGGAAGAATTTAAAAGTTAATAAATTATTATTTGGAATTTTATATTAATTTAAAAATGAATTTAATATTATTAAAATGCAATAATCTGATTTTGGTCCGGAATGAGCCAAAATGATTTTTAATGTGCTTATAAATTTCATATGATTTATTATTAAGTTAATAAAATTTTAAAGATGAAGTTTCAAGAGATTTTCGATAATTTTGAAAATCGCTTGATTTAATAGACGAGTTAAAATAGCCTTCCGGGGCACAGTCTCGGAATTCGACAAAACCAGCTCCATTGGATCCGTAATAGTTAGTTATTACCGGATTTCAATTTTCGTAGCAATCGGGGTTGTCGTTTGACTCCGGTAGCTTAAAATGCATCGAAATCGTTTTAATCGATTTAATTTGAAATTGATCGTTTAATTCCGTTACTCGCGCATACGACCGAATTAGCTTACGAAACCTGTTCCATTGTGTCCGGAACGCGGAAAAACCCTAGAATCGTCTGTCAGAACGCAGAGATTGGAGGTCGTTTGCATAACTGTTAAATTGAGAAATTATATTAATTAAATAATATTAAAACATTTATATATATTAAATTAATTCTCCTAAACCCTAGCAATCATCGTGAGCCACCGTTTACATTTTAATGGCCGCGAATCACTCTTGTTTCCCCTCAAATATCTCGAGATCCGTTGACTTTCTGCAAAATTTTCCAACTGGAGAATCGAAGGACTCGTCGAGTACTATAGATCCTACGGAGGATTTGCGTGGAAGTGGCTCGGATTTCTCTCAATCGAGCTCCGTTCGTGCTCGTTCGTGGGTAGATTGCGAAGCAAAGGTGAGATCGAGATCGTGCGCGTTCGAGGGGGGAGTCGAGTTGGGAGTGGGCTTCAAGATGGTGGTCACCGATCGAGAAGTTTGGCTTCGAGTTAGCCGCGTTTTCAAGCCCCAGGCAGCGACAACGATGGGTTTTCGTTCCTGTAACGCGCGTGATGAAGAAGAGCATGCGGCCTCTTGCTTGATGAACGACTTTGATTTATTTTTGGTAATTGAATAAAAGAAATTGTTTAAAATTCAATTCAAACTTCAAAAATTAATAACTCATTCATACGATATAGGATTTCAGCGAAACTGGCGACATTGGAATCGCAGAGACGAACACTACGAAGTGGAACAGTTCCAGATTCATTCCGGGCAAGTAGAAATTTGGGTTAAATCAGACATCGTCCGGTTTAATTTAAATTTCGAACGCTCGCCGAAACTCAAGGTGAGTTATTCTCACTCACATCTGGATACTAGTAAAGTTAATCAGCTAATATTAATTGTTTGTTTGGATATATAGCTGAATATGATTATTATTATCAAATTGAATCGTTCTATAGTGTTGTGCTAATATTTGTGGATGCAGGGAAAACAGGTTGGAGGGATCCAACTGGATCCCTCACAAATAGAAATTTATTTGTATGCTGAAATATTTCAAATTTATAACCTGTGATAAAATTGTTAGATCCTGTTATGCTATGCTCTGTGTTTACTGTGGTTGATAAATTGGACATTTAATTGTGTCGTGCTCTGATTTGGTGAATATAACCTGGAGATTTAAATATAAATAAATTGGGTTTAAAGGAAAATTTAAGAAATTAATAAATAAGGAATTTAAAAGAATATAAAAATTAGAATCTGTTTGGAGGGAAAACTGAAATAAAATTGTATTGGAATATTGCTGAGTAAATTATAAATCCATAATTTAATTATAATGGATAAATTGAATTTTAGAGAAATAAGAGATATTGTTAAATAGTGAATTTAAAGGAATTAAAATTTAAAATCTATTTGGAATGAAAATTGAAAATTGGTAAATCTGGAATGATAAACAAAGAGAAATGTTATCAGTAGATAAATGTGAAGTAAATTTATGTTATTAAACCATAAAACTAAATTGGAATAAATCGACAGAAATCGTGAGAAGGATTTCTGCAATGGTTAAGTGGAAATGAGATTCCTTGGGATAACCAAGTTCGAGTTTAAAATGATTTTATAAAAAGAAAGTTTTAAAAATTCAAACTTGTTTAAAAGTGTGTTTGGAAATTATTATTTTAAAGTAATTATTAATAATTAGCAATAGTAAATTTTATAAATCCCTTAATAATTATTTTTACAAATGGATTTGTTTAAAAGACTAGTTTGGACTTAAGTTATTTGAAATTTGTATTATCTTATTAATACACTACTTTTAAATTTAGTTTAATAAAAACCTTATTTAAAATCAAAGTTTATATCTTAATAAATGGTTTTACTGTACATATTTTGAAATTATATTTTGAGTAAGTAACTAGAAGTGAATTTACGTATTTTAATGTATATTTCAATATAAAATATTTTTAACTGTTTTTAAATCTAAGTTGTTTTGAACTTGGTTATTTCCAATGGAAATATATGGTAAAGGATTTACCTTGTAAAGGAAAGAGCTTTGGAAAGTGTTTTCAAATGAGATTTGAAAATTTGAAAATGTATCTTGTAAAGATATTTGAGGCAAATAAATAATTTGGGAATTATTTATTGTGTGATGGATGCTTATGGATGTTTATGAATATAGATTGATAGTTAAATCACCGACTATCAATATTGGACAAATGCGTTGATCGTTTCGAAGAGACCGGGATTGAGATTTATTTCTCGAAAACCAATTCGATCCTATTTGTACGTTTTCGTGCGAAAAAAGTGTTCGGAGTCGAAGATGGAGCAGTGAAGTGCAAGGGCTAGTCGCTACTAATCCTGAGTATATTTCCAAAATGGATGTAGTAGGAATTGTGCCTTCGGTTCCGTTCGAACCCGGGACGGACTTGTATGGATGAATGCTTGCGAAACATCGTCCGGTGGGCGATGGGCATTCTAAGAGATCTCGTTCTAAAGGTAACGCTAAGCCTCAAGCCTCATCAACAGTGAATGACTGAAAATCAAGGGATATGCAGCAAGGCTTCGTGGGTAGCACCCACTGGAGAGTAAGGTCATCCCTGTCTAGATGTCCCTTTTTATTTCGGCTTAGTGGTGCGGTTGCTGATCCCAACCGTGGGGTGATCTTATTCAGAACTGTTCAGTAAGGAATGGGTCCGACCTTGTGTTGCAGAGGATGAAGGGAGTAGTCCTCGGTACGGTGATCTAGGTCCCGTACTGTGATAGGTGGTACCCCAGTGCCTAGTCATTGTTGGAAATCCATTCTCCCTGTACGAGTTTTGTTTGTATTATCCACTTTTGTGGCTACTAGCTGGAATTTAATGAATGTAACAATTTCGGCTATTTTATAAGTATTTGTGAATAGACCCTATTATAATATCAAAGGATTTGATAGAAAGTGTTTTAGCTATCGTAAGGTAAAAACCCGACATGTTTATTTGTGGCGTGGTCTTACGAGATGCTTTTGTTTTCAAAAGGATTTTTGAAACTTTAAAAATCAATTGGATGCATTATTATCAGCTGGTATTCCAGACTGACTCGGGTGTTATTTCATTATAATGCTCGGGTCAGACCGAGTATTATTGTTCAGGACAGGATGCCATGGAGCAGGAGAGGAGCTGGAGTCCGAGACGTACTATCCGTACTAGTATATATATTCCGCTGCTATGATTGTATGGTATGTCTGATTGGTATTTGTGATGTATGTGATACTCTGATGATATGATGTATAAACAGTTATAGATTTCATTTTGTGTAAAGATCTATAGTTGCTATTATATTTTATTCCGCTGCGACTGTGAGATTCTGATATTGTTTAGTTTCTTCTTCTTCTATCTCTTCTTCTTTAACCCTAATGGTTCGTAAATCTGTTCCACTTGAGTCAATTTGTATAGAATAGTGTTGATTCAAGGGGTCCGGATTTGCGGGATGGCACACTTGGTATCAGAGCTTAGGTTGGCGACAACCTAGGCTTTGGTGGGGTAATTACTCATTAAAAAGAGTCAATAGTACTCTATAATGAGTTGAGTGTAATAATAGATATGAGAGCGTACTTGTTAGTGAATATAAAATTGGTTTCATACTGTGTTGACTTATCGATTGAGTGTTTATGAATTCTGGTCAGTACAGGAAGTACAACCGTATCGATAGGGGTTTCTAAACTCTTAAACAAGATAAACTGACATAGTATTGTTTTTAAAGTGGGTAAATGAAATAATTTTACCCAAAATTATATTTTGATATAAAAGAAATTATTTTCTGAAATCCTTATATATGTTTGATTGTTTGAATGTGGATATCTTAATCAAATAAGAATCTAAAGTTAATCTTAAAGTTTGAAATGGTTATAATGAAATAAAACTCTATAATTATAAATTATACAAGAGGAGAATAACTAAATTTAAATTTAACCAGAATTTAAATCCCGGAAGTTTTAGAAAGGATTTTAAATGTATTGAAAACCAAAGGTTTGGAAATTTAAAATCTTTGAAATGTTTGGAAATAGTTTTCCCAAGTGTTTGAAAGGCAATAATGGAATATTGATTTGGGAAGTATTTTTGAATGGTAACTGTTTTAAAAGAATTTGGGAAAGTAAAGAAGCACTGAACTCACTTCAGTCATTGGAAAATAATCCTGATGATGCTGGCCACATCATTAGAATCTATTTTCGGGTTTCTAAAGTGATGGATTGCTTCCCTAGCACTTGGTTATGGTACTGTTTGGATTTGTTGGGTATATCAGTTGTTTTGGAAATTTCAAATGGGAAATTTGTTCTGGTACAACCAAATTATTTTGGAAAATTTGGAGATCTGATTTGATATACCACATAGGTATATATTTGTCATATTTCAAAATTGTTTCACAATAAAACCGGGTAAATTGAATTCTGAGAAAAATTCTAACTAAGTAATGTGTAAAATTAAAATAAATTAACTATTGAACTTACTAAGTGAAGTTGATATTTATAAGAAGGAAGAAATGAAAATTTTAATCTTGAAATTAGATTCAACTTAAGTAAATGGAAGTAGATAAAATAGATTGTAGTGAATTGAAATTTGAATTTAACTTGGATGAATAAAATAATTTGGACTTAAAGTAAAATTGATTTGAATTAAATTAAAATGTAAGATGACCTTGAAATTGTGGGTCATTGTGAAATGAATTGAACTCCTGAGCTATCAGGTGTTATGCTATAGTTGAAACTGTGGATTTGGAATTAGCAAAGGATTAAGGTGAAAGAAGATTGGTAACCTTAAGAATTCAGGGATATATATATAGGTGGGAATTGTGATTATAAGATGAAGATAACTCAAGTGAGTAATATAAGCTTTTAAATAAATAAGTTGGTGAACTTATAAAATAGAAATGGAGTTATAATCACAAATGGAAAATAATGAAATAAGTATGGTGGATTCAAAGTAAATCTCAAGTGAAATGTGAATTGAGATAAGGAGGAGTGAGATATAAAAGTTGTAAATGAACTTAAGTTAGTAAATAAATTTTGGATTTGTATATGGAGGATTAAAATTGAGAAATTGAAATTTAATTAAATCTAAATGAATTAGAATTAATTTGAATTGGATATAAAAGTGAAATGTGAATTGCTTATAATTACCTAAAGAAATTCACATTCTTAAGTTATTGAGTGTTATAATTTAAACTTGTGAATATAAAATGGAAATGAACTTAGATAAGAAATCTAAACACTTGAATGAAAGTGAAATTGTAATCCATAAATGGAGAGAGTTGAATGGAGTGGCAAATTTAAAATTTGACCATAAATGAAATGCAAAGTCTAATGAAGCAATGAGAATATAAAGGTGGATGTTCTTAAGTTAGCTCATAAGTCTTGAACTTATGAATGGGGAAAATGAAATTTGTTTAACAATGAGATTGAAATTGAATTTCAGTTGTGTAATAAATAATATTGAATGGAGTTCAATCCTTATATGAGTGGTAAAAGAAGTGGGATGAATTTAATTTGGCTGAACAAAATTTAAGTAAACTTGAATTAAATTTAGATAAAAAGCGAATTGAAAGGAAATTTAATTTAGTTGGAATAATGTTGACTGAAGTAAATGCATACTCAACTAAATCCAAAATAATTGATCAAAATGAATTTTGTATAAACTAAAATTAAATGGAAATTGTATGGTAATGAATAGAATTTTGATAATTGGTCAAAAATTTGGAAAGTAGATAAAAATCCAGTTGTGGTATGAGATTTAATTTTGGTAATAAGTATTGGGAGTGTGGAAGAATACTGGTATTGGATTTAAATAGTGATGGTTGAACTGTAAATAAAATCCAAGTATGTGTAATGATTTGCAGTGACCTTATTACCACTGAAGGATTTAAATTATTGGATATAAACTAGAATTGGATGCATACACTAATCAAGTGTAATGGAATAAGTAAGTATGAATTAAAGATGTGTAAGAGTTGGAAATAATATGGAATGAAATATTATTAATTCAAACTTAAGCTGAATGTATAAGCTAGTTGGATTTAAATTTGTAAATGGATTGGAATTGATGTGGATGAGAATCAAATGAAAATAAAATAAAATTGATAATACGAAGACAATGAAAATGTTGTGAAAGAACTTAAGCAACTTGAAAAAAAAAAAAATATTTTAACAATTGCATTGGAATAAAAATACCTGGCTTGTGAACCAGGCAAATTTGAATAAACTTAAAATAAATCTAAACTGAAATTAATTTTAAATGGTTATAAGCTTAAGTGGTGATTATTTTGCTCGAATAGCATGAAAATTTCTTGTATTTGGAATTGAGTTGTTTAACAAGCAATTGAAATTTATCTTTGAATGAATTGATATGGATTGGAATCCAATTAAAAGAGTTTGTAAATGAATGCAAGTGAATTGGTTTCAAGTAGCAAATGGAATTGATTTTGAGTCAATTGGAATTTGATTAAGTAAAGTCAAATTTTAAAATGAAACTAAATTTAGTATGCAAGAAAGAATTGAAATATTATGCAATTGGAATCATTTAGAAATTAGTTTGGATGAAAGTAGAATAGGCTAAAATCTTAACAAATGGATTTGTGTGCAAATGCAAGTGAGTTATAATAGAAAAGCAAATGTATCAAATTTAAATGAAATTTGCTTAGTGAATCAATTCGAAATTTGGGTAAAGTATGAATTGGAATGGTAAACTTGTATGTAACTCATTTGTGTGAAATAAAATGGAATTTGGCATTTGAAAAGAAACTTTGTGCATGTTAAAATATGGCTAACATTATTAAATGATGAAGTTTGCTTGGTTTGGCTATGCAATGGATGTGTTTGGCTTGCATTTACATTGGAATTGTTGATAAATTACTCATATCTTGAAACTGATGAGTTTGTTTGAGTTTAGTACAGGTATGCAAGGCGATCGAGAGAGTTGGAGCGCGTATATGCGATAATATTAGCCGCTTGCTATTAAAATTTTCTAAAAAGGTACGTCTACGCTAATATAATTGGGAAATGATATATTTGGTGTGATATATTTTGATTTCCGACCGTGTGGGTCGATGTATACATATTTGTTTGTATCGCGATATCACGAAAGCTCCTCCGTACAGGAGAGACTCTGCCAAAAATTTTCGGAAATTTTGGGAGTTAGAATTTTTTTGGGGTTTTGGGAAAAGTTAAGTAACTTGGAAAGTTATAAATTAACTTAAAGCTTTAGAGTTAATAAAGCGAGGGGTTTTGAAATTGAGCTAAAGTGTTTTGGAAAGTGTATATAAGTTTCAACAAAAGAAGTTGGGTTAAGTTAATGAGTATAGGAACATTCTTCTACCTTAGCAAATTTCGAGGATGAAATTTTTATAAGGGGGGAGGAATGTAACATCCCGAAATTTTTAACACGGGTTTTGTGAACATTTAATTCATTTTAAATGTTTACTATGAGTTTAAGATTTATTTTGAACTAAAAAGAATTGGTTTAATCTAAAATAACAAGTTAAAATTTCTAATGTGGACATTTAATTTGGAATTGAATAATAGCAATTAAATATTGGACTGAGAGAATTTGGGAAATTGGATGTGAATTGTTATAAAAATGATGTTTAAATGAATTTTTAAGTTCAATTGGTCATAAATGATATTAACTGATTTTTGGAAGAATTTAAAAGTTAATAAATTATTATTTGGAATTTTATATTAATTTAAAAATGAATTTAATATTATTAAAATGCAATAATCTGATTTTGGTCCGGAATGAGCCAAAATGATTTTTAATGTGCTTATAAATTTCATATGATTTATTATTAAGTTAATAAAATTTTAAAGATGAAGTTTCAAGAGATTTTCGACAATTTTTAGCCTTCCGGGGCATAGTCTCGGAATTCAACGAAACCAGCTCCATTGGATCCGTAATAGTTAGTTATTACCGGATTTCAATTTTCGTAGCAATCGGGGTTGTCGTTTGACTCCGGTAGCTTAAAACGCATCGAAATCGTTTTAATCGATTTAATTTGAAATTGATCGTTTAATTCCGTAACTCGCGCATACGACCGAATTAGCTTACGAAACCCGTTCCATTGTGTCCGGAACGCGGAAAAACCCTAGGATCGCCTGTCGGAACGCAGAGATTGGAGGTCGTTTGCATAACTGTTAAATTGAGAAATTATATTAATTAAATAATATTAAAACACTTATATATATTAAATTAATTCTCCTAAACCCTAGCAATCACCGTGAGCCGCCGTTTACATTTTAATGGCCGCGAATCACTCTTGTTTCCCCTCAAATATCTCGAGATCCGTTGACTTTCTGCAAAATTTTCCAACTGGAGAATCGAAGGACTCGTCGAGTACTATAGATCCTACGGAGGATTTGCGTGGAAGTGGCTCGGATTTCTCTCAATCGAGCTCCGTTCGTGCTCGTTCGTGGGTAGATTGCGAAGCAAAGGTGAGATCGAGATCGTGCGCGTTCGAGGGGGGAGTCGAGTTGGGAGTGGGCTTCAAGATGGTGGTCACCGATCGAGAAGTTTGGCTTCGAGTTAGCCGCGTTTTCAAGCCCCAGGCAGCGACAACGATGGGTTTTCGTTCCTGTAACGCGCGTGATGAAGAAGAGCATGCGGCCTCTTGCTTGATGAACGACTTTGATTTATTTTTGGTAATTGAATAAAAGAAATTGTTTAAAATTCAATTCAAACTTCAAAAATTAATAACTCATTCATACGATATCGGATTTCAGCGAAACTGGCGACATTGGAATCGCAGAGACGAACACTACGAAGTGGAACAGTTCCAGATTCATTCCGGGCAAGTAGAAATTTGGGTTAAATCAGACATCGTCCGGTTTAATTTAAATTTCGAACGCTCGCCGAAACTCAAGGTGAGTTATTCTCACTCACATCTGGATACTAGTAAAGTTAATCAGCTAATATTAATTGTTTGTTTGGATATATAGCTGAATATGATTATTATTATCAAATTGAATCGTTCTATAGTGTTGTGCTAATATTTGTGGATGCAGGGAAAACAGGTTGGAGGGATCCAACTGGATCCCTCACAAATAGAAATTTATTTGTATGCTGAAATATTTCAAATTTATAACCTGTGATAAAATTGTTAGATCCTGTTATGCTATGCTCTGTGTTTACTGTGGTTGATAAATTGGACATTTAATTGTGTCGTGCTCTGATTTGGTGAATATAACCTGGAGATTTAAATATAAATAAATTGGGTTTAAAGGAAAATTTAAGAAATTAATAAATAAGGAATTTAAAAGAATATAAAAATTAGAATCTGTTTGGAGGGAAAACTGAAATAAAATTGTATTGGAATATTGCTGAGTAAATTATAAATCCATAATTTAATTATAATGGATAAATTGAATTTTAGAGAAATAAGAGATATTGTTAAATAGTGAATTTAAAGGAATTAAAATTTAAAATCTATTTGGAATGAAAATTGAAAATTGGTAAATCTGGAATGATAAACAAAGAGAAATGTTATCAGTAGATAAATGTGAAGTAAATTTATGTTATTAAACCATAAAACTAAATTGGAATAAATCGACAGAAATCGTGAGAAGGATTTCTGCAATGGTTAAGTGGAAATGAGATTCCTTGGGATAACCAAGTTCGAGTTTAAAATGATTTTATAAAAAGAAAGTTTTAAAAATTCAAACTTGTTTAAAAGTGTGTTTGGAAATTATTATTTTAAAGTAATTATTAATAATTAGCAATAGTAAATTTTATAAATCCCTTAATAATTATTTTTACAAATGGATTTGTTTAAAAGACTAGTTTGGACTTAAGTTATTTGAAATTTGTATTATCTTATTAATACACTACTTTTAAATTTAGTTTAATAAAAACCTTATTTAAAATCAAAGTTTATATCTTAATAAATGGTTTTACTGTACATATTTTGAAATTATATTTTGAGTAAGTAACTAGAAGTGAATTTACGTATTTTAATGTATATTTCAATATAAAATATTTTTAACTGTTTTTAAATCTAAGTTGTTTTGAACTTGGTTATTTCCAATGGAAATATATGGTAAAGGATTTACCTTGTAAAGGAAAGAGCTTTGGAAAGTGTTTTCAAATGAGATTTGAAAATTTGAAAATGTATCTTGTAAAGATATTTGAGGCAAATAAATAATTTGGGAATTATTTATTGTGTGATGGATGCTTATGGATGTTTATGAATATAGATTGATAGTTAAATCACCGTCTATCAATATTGGACAAATGCGTTGATCGTTTCGAAGAGACCGGGATCGAGATTTATTTCTCGAAAACCAATTCGATCCGATTTGTACGTTTTCGTGCGAAAAACATGTTCGGAGTCGAAGATGGAGCAGTGAAGTGCAAGGGCTAGTCGCTACTAATCCTGAGGATATTTCCAAAATGGATGTAGTAGGAATAGTGCCTTCGGTTCCGTTCGAACCCGGGACGGACTTGTATGGATGAATGCTTGCGAAACATCGTCAGGTTGGCGATGGGCATTCTAAGAGATATCGTTCTAAAGGTAATGCTAAGCCTCAAGCCTCATCAACCGGGAATGACTGAAAATCAGGGGATATGCAGCAAGACTTCGTGGGTAGCACCCACTGGAGAGTATGGTCATCCCTGTCTAGATGTCCCTTTTTTTTTCGGCTTAGTGGTGCGGTTGCTGATCACAACCGTGTGGTGATCTTATTCGAAACTGTTCAGTAAGGAATGGGTCCGGCCTTGTGTTGCAGAGGAAGAAGGGTATGACGACCCTGACTCGACCTTCGAAAATCGGCACCGAATACGACACTCGTATTCAAATGCCGCAGATCCAAATGTCGAACCTGGTTCGCCGGAGCTTATAACACATTAAGTAAATAACACAGCGGAAGAATGAATAATAACAGATATCGATATACAACATTTGATACAATATCAGATACAATATGATACAACAGATGAATCATTATACATCAGAGTAATGATACAAGATAATAGCAGCGGAAATAAAAGATAACACTAGCAGCGGAACAAAATTTCTAATATGGTCTTCAAAGAAGAACTCCAGTATCGGTAATCTCCATTTCCAAGGCACCAATCCAACAATAGCTCGAACTCCCAAATAACGATGCACTAAGCTAAGCAAGTGCAGTCCTGATCCAAAGACTGAACTAACTCCAGATAATCTACTAAATCTGATTATCTAAAAAAAACCCAACTCCAGACTGCCCGTGTGGGAAAATAGTGGGCACCCAGAGTTTAGGAAAGGAACAATAAACTCCAGGTCAGTCATGGGACTGGTATGAGCAAACAAAAACATTTGGTCTTTTAAAACAAACAACACAATTTAAATTTTGAAATCCGCAATGCTTTTGGAAAATGAAACTACCATAAGGCCTCCCGCCACACACACAATGCAAACGCAGAATTGGAGGAGATTTCTCCTTATGATAGTCAAAAATGCTTGATACGCGAAAATCATTTGATATTATTATTATAAGTGCACAGTGGAAAACAATTTTGAAAGTACAATATTAATCCTAGCCAGCATATGACTCTTCGCCGTATGCCTACTATAGCTACCATGTTCAATAGCAGGTTACCGCCACATTCCATGGCAGGTTATACAACTAAAACCGTACAAGGCTCGTATTGTTTTGATTGGATTTCCAACAAATGGTCTGGCTAAGGAACTTCCTACTGTCTATGGGATCGCCTCTGGTGGGACATCCCGAGAAACTAACGTTACGGTTAGATCTCTGCCAACACAAGGTCGGGTTACCTCTGTAACTAGGTAACTACTACACGAATGTGCCATCCTCCGGTCCTTTGGGACCTTTATCCGAGCGCGCTCACCAACAACCACAAAGTATCACAAAGTAATAGATCTGCAGTATCCACATGAGTAAGTATCTGGGCTCCATAACATGATACCACCCTTTACCAGAAGGGAATGACACACCCTAAAGGGCGCGACCCTCATAACCTTGCCGCATCTTTCCTGTTTCGACCATTTCTGGGGAGTGAGGTCCTGATGCAGTCTCGTCCACAAAGCCACGCTTTGGCACAAAGCCATGCTTTGGGTCAACAGATGACTAAAGCAATGATCACAAAGATAAATGATCAAACAAATTATCATATCACAAATGATCAACCAATGATCATCACACAGCAGCATTCAGCATGCCACATTACCAAATTGGGAATATATCACTGATAAATGTCAACTACATAACCTCTGAGCTCGTACGTCTCAGAGAAGGGTGTTAAGCTAAGAGAATAAATTCTCCGCCACCAAGCAGAAATGTATTTGATAAAGATCAGTTTAATATCTCAAAGTGTAATGTCGGACATACAACCATACAAGTCCGTTCCGGGTTCGAACAGAACCGAAGGCACTTCCGAAGAAGCCATTGTAAATCCGGGTATCCACAATCCCGATCGGACTTCCCATCACTAGGGAGAACTCTATACCGGAGCAACTCAGTGCAGAGTCAATCGATAGGTTATCCTATCGTTCTCACAAATACCCGGTCTTCACCACCGGTCTTCAATTGCAATCCATAACGTCGTATCACTATTCGGAATGGGGCTATATGACACAAGGTCCTCTCCCGGCTAAACCGAATAGTGAGCGCCATATTTTAAAACATATGGATATGTGATTTCTGCTAAGTCACAACTTATAAAACCCAAAACTTTCTTTCAAATGGTTAAACAAATTACCATTTTTAAATCTTTAAACAAAAAGATTTATTTCGCAAAGTTTCACCTAGTTCCACAAAGATCTACTCATAGATTCCAAAACAATTCCCATTCAATTTGGATTAACCCAATTTAATCTTTAAAATTAAAGATTTATAGCTTTCAAACCCATTTCCAAAGATTTATCTATAATTTGGAAAACCATTTCATTTTAGACTTGAAGTCCTTTTAACACCAATTGGAAATTCATTTCTTATGTGAAAGCTCACAAACAGTTTCCGTTTTCAGAAAAAATCCAATTATATACCAGTTTAAATCTTGGGTTAAACTAAAATTTCAAAACATCACTTTTAAAATGGTTTTAAAAACCCATATAAACCCATTTATAAGTTGAATAACTTTTTTAACCCTAGATCCCAAATCATCGAATTCAATTTCAAATATTGAATTCAAATTTAAATTAATTCATTTAAATTCCAAGATTCGATCAAGTTATTTAAAATAACTATCATTTTTGAAAACTCATTTTCAAAAGCTTCAATTCCAATTCCAAAACTAATTTGGATTCAAAAATCAAATTTTTAAAACAATTTCAAAAATCTGTGACTTAACAAATTTCCACGTGCAACCCATATTAGTGTGTGTATAAGTGTGGTCGGGGGGTTCAACACAATAAGAGTGCCACATCACCAATCAGCACAGATTCAATCATTACAATTCGATGTGGGTTTCGGATAACCAAATGGAATCCGACTCCCTGTCGCATCGAAATTTAAATGTTGTTCTACGGGTCAAGGGTTTGCAGAAAAATATATACATCACAGATATAACAGCTTGGCACAAAGCATTACATAGCATCACATCAAATATATCAGTCCATCACATAGCATTCAATAACAATCAAACATCTTTAATTAAGATGAATAACTCGTGTGGTTATAAATTTATTCCCCACATAATTACCTCTATTTGAAACCTTTAAATCAATGATTAATTATCATTAACTATAATTAATTAAGTCTTAACCATCTTCATTTATTAATCATTTATTTAATTAATTATCTTACTTAATTATCCTTTAATTGTAATTAATTAAATCTTAATTACTTATTTCTCAATTAATTACTTTAAATTAATAAACTTTTAATTATTGATAAATTTAAATCTTAATTATAATTAGTTGTCCTTAATTGATTAATCAATAAATATTATTATTATCTAATTAATTACAAAAATTAATCTTCCCTTAATTAATAGTGATTTCTTAATCACTTTAAGATGATTAACCTTAATTTATTTATTTATTTTCTTCCTTGATTCAATTATCCTAATTAATTAATCACATTAATAAATTTTACTTCAAAGTAATTGACTTTAAATATTTTATTAATAAATCCTTAACCTTTAATTATTACCTCTTAATTACTTTTACTAAGTAATTACTATTTCCATTTGATCATTCATTACTTACTTGATTTAATTGACTTAATAGTTTAATAATCCAAATCATTAAATTTTATTTATTCTTTTTTTTTAGATAAAACATCTCTTCTTAAAATACAGCATTTAGAAACAATCTGCTTTCAAATTTATTTTAAAATTTCATTTTAAATTTAGGATTAAAAATGAATACAAATTTAATTTAATTAGAGTTTTAAAACAATTCAAAACTTTTGTTTTACATGTTAAAGAATCTATTTGTTCTTATAAAAGAATTTTAAACCAAATTCAATTCTAAACTATACTTTAAACATTCAAGGTTGTTTTTAAATTCAAAAAGCTTTATTTATTACAAACTATTTTAAAACATTTAAGGTAGTTAAAACAAATTTTATTTAAAACTCTATTTCGTTTCTAAAACTGAGCTTCAACCTAACCTTGAATTCCAGCTTTAAATTTTATTTAAAACTTGTTTAAAGCTTGCTTTACAATTTAATTCATCTTAAATTTAAAACTTTCCAGGTTTTAAAACTGTAACAGGCAAAAGACCCAAGCCTATCTTCAACTACACCGAGTCAAACCCACAGTACTTCGAGGCAATCATGCAAATGCTTCGTGTAAAATTCACGCACTTCTCTCTGCTTCAACCCAGACCTTATCATATACAAGTGACACATGGTGCACGTGCACACGAAGCCCCTACGCCTCCGGCCACCACCGTGATGCCCAGCAAGTCGGCAACGACGTCCACGCTCCAACGAGCTACTTGACAACCTCGAACGAATCATTGAAACGAATCGAGCCTGACGCTACCCTATCAAAACCTGGAAGAGAAAAACAGGTATCAACCCCAAAACTGTCAACGCCACGCACTCTCGCCTCCGATCATCAGAACACTGGCGACCTCGGCCACGTATTCGTCAACCAACCAACTATCATTGCCCAAAAGTGCGTGACACTCGATCAATCCACTTGGCCGTGGCGATCGATTCTTTCTGCCTAGTTAAAACTAGGGTTCCAACCTTCAATGATCAACCGCCACGTCCATAACCTTCTGACCATCCTCCGGTTATTTTTCCCACACTCACCTAACATCCCTCCACCTCCAGGAAGAACTGCAACATCCCAAATCCCCTAGATCGTCAGATAAAACCCAAAACCCCTCTTTTGTTCAACCCAGAAAAGCTCACTTAATCCCAAATTAAAAAAATATGATTTTAGTGTTAAAAATCAAGTTAAAGTTTATGAATTCAAGTTATGATCCTGAACTTATGAATTACCATGTTTGGATTTTGACACATTCCTATTTTTTTTCCTCAGTCATTTTGATTTCCAGGAGTTTTCTAAAGACACTTGAGTAATTTTGACTGAAGTATAATTTTAATTTAAACTTTGAGATGAAGCAACCAAGTTCTGTTTATAACCTAAGTTTAAACAGAGATTACTCAAGAGTTTTTGAATTTAAATCAAACAAGAACCATTTTGTTTTACTGTATATTAATATTTCCAGGTAGTTTTGAAACAAACATACTCAAGCTATTTTTAAAATTGATATACATCCATATAATCTTTTTCTCTGTTATAATCATATCTCTACTTAGATTACATAAAAAGATTTAAGTTTTGGTCAAACTCAGTTCAGAAAGAACAACAGAGACTATTGCAAATAAACACAGTCAAGCATACTCCTATTACACCCACACATAGATATGCAAAGTTATTTAAGATCAAGCAGAGGTTTAAATTTGAGGGGACAGACATGCATCAGCAAACAAGCATGCATTCATACATATGTACACAGCAGATTTATAAAATATTTTCATCTTCTAATTTAAAGCATGCAAGTGTACTCAATACCTAAGCAACATCCCATAACATCATTCATCACAAGCATCAAACCATAAAAGCAGAGGTGAAAGTGTTTTCTCACTTGGATTTTGAGGAAAACAAAGGCAGAGAAGTGTTTTTGACAGAGTCGAGAATGAAGGCCCGCATCTCTCTTTTTTTTTCTCCTACTTTAATCCCTTTAAATTTAGATCTGCAAATCATAATTACAGATCTTTGTTTATCCTTTGTTATGCTCATTTACTCAAATCATTAATAACAGTAATTTTTATTTTATTACTTACTGTTTGAATGTATAAAATAGAGAAGCCCCTTTTTTTTTTCTTTTCTGCAGTTTGAATACTAGAAATGGTTTTGTCTTTGATCTTCAATTTTCCTGCAACTCAGATTTGATGCAATTGCTAAAGTCTTTTGTTTTATTTATTCATTTCATAAATAAACATAGTTTTAAATTTTCTTACTTACAGTATTGTTTTAAATGCAACAGAGAATAGGGTCTGCTGTTGCAAACCAAAAATTCATCTTGACTTGAACTTTATTTCATCCCTGCAACTGATATACAAGGTTGTTTAAAACTTTGTCTTATTTACTAATTTCAACATTAAACTCAGATTTTAAAAAAAAAAGTTTCACTTGCCTTTACTTATTTCCAGAGAAAACTGCATTTGCTTTCAAATTTAAGTTGTTCCAGATTGATATTTGCATTGCTACTTGAATTGATCTGCACTCTGTTCTTGCTTTGAAACCTGAGTTGCAAATGCTTGCTACTTTGATTGCATGTAGGCTTGATTTCTAGATCTAAGAAAATGCAGATTTTGCTTTTGAATTTGCATTGTTGTTTAAGTTTGAACTTGTCCTTGGCTTTGCAAGTTTGAATTAGACACTGATCAACAGTTTTGCTTGCTTGTTGATGATTTCCAGAGGAAGAATGCAGATACTTGATCTTTTTCCTCTTTTTTTTCTTTTACTTCCAGGTTGAATTTTTGACTTTACTTTTTTTGTTTTTGGATTTGAAACTGAGTTTCAATCTGAAACTCTCACTTTTTTTTTTTCAGGTTGAAGTTCTCTATTTTTTTTTTTGTGTTGAAGTATGAGATACACAATCTCTTGTTACTGTATATTAGAGATTTGGCTGAGATGTTTTTATGATTGCACTATGGGGAAATGAAAAGTCTCTATAATTTTTTAATTCTATTTTTTTTATTCAGTTATAGACATTGGATGCCATTTGTTAAAAACAATCTTAAGCTTAAGATCTTGTTAATTCTTCTACTCCACCCTCATGTGTATATGTTTACATTTGTATACATGTTTTCTTTGTTTTAACCTTTGTTTTAAGTTAAATACTTATGTTCATCTTTAAACAATTTAAATAGTTTTAAACATAACTTTATATTGTATTTATTTTCAAGTAAAAAAAGAAAAGAAAAAGCAATTTGAATTTTTGATTTATGAAACATGATTTATGCTTTTAGCCCTTTATCAATTTATTTACAAGTTACTTACATACACTTGTATTCATTTTATTTTTACAACTTTTGAAATCCATCACATCCTACAACCATAATAAAAATGATTCTTATTTATTAACATATCTTTATTTATTCATACATTAATATTTAAACATACTCAATCACATTTGTGTTTAGATCCTCAGTTCAATAAATTTTAATTTATACATTTTGTTTTTAAACCTTGTTTGATTTTAATTTACAAGATATATCTATCCATTTTATCCCCTTATGTATATATTTATACTTATACAAATTAAAGTAAAATAGTTTGAAATTAAATTATACATTTTTTTATCTATTATATTGTTTGTTCAACTTGTTAAAGTTTTTAATCTCTAATTTATTTTTAATACATTTTATTTTGAAATTCTATAAATCTCAAATTCTATTTTGTGATTCATTTATATAAATATACATCTTATTTTTCCTAAATCCAATATTTATTTTTAAGCTACTTATACTTAATTTTCTTATTAAATTTCTGTTTATAATCAAAATTATTTATCTATTCCAAGTATTTTCTAATTAATTCAAAATTTTATTTTCAGAAGTAAATTTAATTGCCAATTTAAACTTAGATAAATTTTTAGGAATGTTACATATTTCCCCCTTTAAAAGAATTTCGTCCTCGAAATTGCAAAGAAGACAACAAAGAAAGGATAAAAGATATAGAGATATCTTTCCGAATCAAACCGGATATCAAGTCTGTATTTGGCTTATCAAATAAGAATATTGATAATATGAGAACAAACTCATATAATATTACACAAGGTACTTGGCCTCACCGGTCTACGAATATGCAAGAGCATTGGTTAGTTCGAAGGGATAACTAATCGTTCGTAGAATATATCGGATCCCCGGGAATAGATAGATGGATCAAATCTTCATATTAGTTAACCAATTTATTCCAATTTAAAATTTCCAATTTATTTAATTTAAATTTTTAGATTCAAATTCACTAGAGTTTAGATCGAAAAGCTGATAAGAACTTGATGAAGATACGAGGTAAGAATTTTCTACAACGATTCGTAGGGTCACCATCACACCGAAACTTCTTTCTAGAGCAACTACGAAGCAATCAAAAGAATACGAAATCGAATCAAAGGAGATTGATAGAGAAAGTTGTTTCCGCTATTGCAGGGTATTGACCATTAGTAGTGGTATTCCCTGTCCCTATCTCGTTCACTTCTCGCACTCATACTTACTATCAGTGGATAGTGAGAGAATTTACTGAGGCATTCGAACGGATATCTTAGGGATATACTCATTTTAGGGTATACTTCACCCCATCTCTAATGAGTTACTTAATGTGTTATACTCCTGAGCAAAGGTTTTAACCATCAGCTCTGATACCAATTATGACGACCCTGACTCGACCTTCGAAAATCGGCACCGAATACGACACTCGTATTCACATGCCGCAGATCCAAACGTCGAACCTGGTTCGCCGGAGCTTATAACACATTAAGTAAATAACACAGCGGAAGAATGAATAATAACAGATATCGATATACAACATTTGATACAATATCAGATACAATATGATACAACAGATGAATCATTATACATCAGAGTAATGATACAAGATAATAGCAGCGGAAATAAAAGATAACACTAGCAGCGGAACAAAATTTCTAATATGGTCTTCAAAGAAGAACTCCAGTATCGGTAATCTCCATTTCCAAGGCACCAATCCAACAATAGCTCGAACTCCCAAATAACGATGCACTAAGCTAAGCAAGTGCAGTCCTGATCCAAAGACTGAACTAACTCCAGATAATCTACTAAATCTGATTATCTAAAAAAAACCCAACTCCAGACTGCCCGTGTGGGAAAATAGTGGGCACCCAGAGTTTAGGAAAGGAACAATAAACTCCAGGTCAGTCATGGGACTGGTATGAGCAAACAAAAACATTTGGTCTTTTAAAACAAACAACACAATTTAAATTTTGAAATCCGCAATGCTTTTGGAAAATGAAACTACCATAAGGCCTCCCGCCACACACACAATGCAAACGCAGAATTGGAGGAGATTTCTCCTTATGATAGTCAAAAATGCTTGATACGCAAAAATCATTTGATATTATTATTATAAGTGCACAGTGGAAAACAATTTTGAAAGTACAATATTAATCCTAGCCAGCATATGACTCTTCGCCGTATGCCTACTATAGCTACCATGTTCAATAGCAGGTTACCGCCACATTCCATGGCAGGTTATACAACTAAAACCGTACAAGGCTCGTATTGTTTTGATTGGATTTCCAACAAATGGTCAGGCTAAGGAACTTCCTACTGTCTATGGGATCGCCTCTGGTGGGACGTCCCGAGAAACTAACGTTACGGTTAGATCTCTGCCAACACAAGGTCGGGTTACCTCTGTAACTAGGTAACTACTACACGAATGTGCCATCCCCCGGTCCTTTGGGACCTTTATCCGAGCGCGCTCACCAACAACCACAAAGTATCACAAAGTAATAGATCTGCAGCATCCACATGAGTAAGTATCTGGGCTCCATAACATGATACCACCCTTTACCAGAAGGGAATGACACACCCTAAAGGGCGCGACCCTCATAACCTTGCCGCATCTTTCCTGTTTCGACCATTTCTGGGGAGTGAGGTCCTGATGCAGTCTCGTCCACAAAGCCACGCTTTGGCACAAAGCCATGCTTTGGGTCAACAGATGACTAAAGCAATGATCACAAAGATAAATGATCAAACAAATGATCATATCACAAATGATCAACCAATGATCATCACACAGCAGCATTCAGCATGCCACATTACCAAATTGGGAATATATCACTGATAAATGTCAACTACATAACCTCTGAGCTCGTACGTCTCAGAGAAGGGTGTTAAGCTAAGAGAATAAATTCTCCGCCACCAAGCAGAAATGTATTTGATAAAGATCAGTTTAATATCTCAAAGTGTAATGTCGGACATACAACCATACAAGTCCGTTCCGGGTTCGAACAGAACCGAAGGCACTTCCGAAGAAGCCATTGTAAATCCGGGTATCCACAATCCCGATCGGACTTCCCATCACTAGGGAGAACTATATACCGGAGCAACTCAGTGCAGAGTCAATCGATAGGTTATCCTATCGTTCTCACAAATACCCGGTCTTCACCACCGGTCTTCAATTGCAATCCATAACGTCGTATCACTATTCGGAATGGGCTATATGACACAAGGTCCTCTCCCGGCTAAACCGAATAGTGAGCGCCATATTTTAAAACATATGGATATGGGATTTCTACTAAGTCACAACTTATAAAACCCAAAACTTTCTTTCAAATGGTTAAACAAATTACCATTTTTAAATCTTTAAACAAAAAGATTTATTTCGCAAAGTTTCACCTAGTTCCACAAAGATCTACTCATAGATTCCAAAACAATTCCCATTCAATTTGGATTAACCCAATTTAATCTTTAAAATTAAAGATTTATAGCTTTCAAACCCATTTCCAAAGATTTATCTATAATTTGGAAAACCATTTCATTTTAGACTTGAAGTCCTTTTAACACCAATTGGAAATTCATTTCTTATGTGAAAGCTCACAAACAGTTTCCGTTTTCAGAAAAAATCCAATTATATACCAGTTTAAATCTTGGGTTAAACTAAAATTTCAAAACATCACTTTTAAAATGGTTTTAAAAACCCATATAAACCCATTTATAAGTTGAATAACTTTTTTAACCCTAGATCCCAAATCATCGAATTCAATTTCAAATATTGAATTCAAATTTAAATTAATTCATTTAAATTCCAAGATTCGATCAAGTTATTTAAAATAACTATCATTTTTGAAAACTCATTTTCAAAAGCTTCAATTCCAATTCCAAAACTAATTTGGATTCAAAAATCAAATTTTTAAAACAATTTCAAAAATTTGTGACTTAACAAATTTCCACGTGCAACCCATATTAGTGTGTGTATAAGTGTGGTCGGGGGGTTCAACACAATAAGAGTGCCACATCACCAATCAGCACAGATTCAATCATTACAATTCGATGTGGGTTTCGGATAACCAAATGGAATCCGACTCCCTGTCGCATCGAAATTTAAATGTTGTTCTACGGGTCAAGGGTTTGCAGAAAAATATATACATCACAGATATAACAGCTTGGCACAAAGCATTACATAGCATCACATCAAATATATCAGTCCATCACATAGCATTCAATAACAATCAAACATCTTTAATTAAGATGAATAACTCGTGTGGTTATAAATTTATTCCCCACATAATTACCTCTATTTGAAACCTTTAAATCAATGATTAATTATCATTAACTATAATTAATTAAGTCTTAACCATCTTCATTTATTAATCATTTATTTAATTAATTATCTTACTTAATTATCCTTTAATTGTAATTAATTAAATCTTAATTACTTATTTCTCAATTAATTACTTTAAATTAATAAACTTTTAATTATTGATAAATTTAAATCTTAATTATAATTAGTTGTCCTTAATTGATTAATCAATAAATATTATTATTATCTAATTAATTACAAAAATTAATCTTCCCTTAATTAATAGTGATTTCTTAATCACTTTAAGATGATTAACCTTAATTTATTTATTTATTTTCTTCCTTGATTCAATTATCCTAATTAATTAATCACATTAATAAATTTTACTTCAAAGTAATTGACTTTAAATATTTTATTAATAAATCCTTAACCTTTAATTATTACCTCTTAATTACTTTTACTAAGTAATTACTATTTCCATTTGATCATTCATTACTTACTTGATTTAATTGACTTAATAGTTTAATAATCCAAATCATTAAATTTTATTTATTCTTTTTTTTTAGATAAAACATCTCTTCTTAAAATACAGCATTTAGAAACAATCTGCTTTCAAATTTATTTTAAAATTTCATTTTAAATTTAGGATTAAAAATGAATACAAATTTAATTTAATTAGAGTTTTAAAACAATTCAAAACTTTTGTTTTACATGTTAAAGAATCTATTTGTTCTTATAAAAGAATTTTAAACCAAATTCAATTCTAAACTATACTTTAAACATTCAAGGTTGTTTTTAAATTCAAAAAGCTTTATTTATTACAAACTATTTTAAAACATTTAAGGTAGTTAAAACAAATTTTATTTAAAACTCTATTTCGTTTCTAAAACTGAGCTTCAACCTAACCTTGAATTCCAGCTTTAAATTTTATTTAAAACTTGTTTAAAGCTTGCTTTACAATTTAATTCATCTTAAATTTAAAACTTTCCAGGTTTTAAAACTGTAACAGGCAAAAGACCCAAGCCTATCTTCAACTACACCGAGTCAAACCCACAGTACTTCGAGACAATCATGCAAATGCTTCGTGTAAAATTCACGCACTTCTCTCTGCTTCAACCCAGACCTTATCATATACAAGTGACACATGGTGCACGTGCACACGAAGCCCCTACGCCTCCGGCCACCACCGTGATGCCCAGCAAGTCGGCAACGACGTCCACGCTCCAACGAGCTACTTGACAACCTCGAACGAATCATTGAAACGAATCGAGCCTGACGCTACCCTATCAAAACCTGGAAGAGAAAAACAGGTATCAACCCCAAAACTGTCAACGCCACGCACTCTCGCCTCCGATCATCAGAACACTGGCGACCTCGGCCACGTATTCGTCAACCAACCAACTATCATTGCCCAAAAGTGCGTGACACTCGATCAATCCACTTGGCCGTGGCGATCGATTCTTTCTGCCTAGTTAAAACTAGGGTTCCAACCTTCAATGATCAACCGCCACGTCCATAACCTTCTGACCATCCTCCGGTTATTTTTCCCACACTCACCTAACATCCCTCCACCTCCAGGAAGAACTGCAACATCCCAAATCCCTTAGATCGTCAGATAAAACCCAAAACCCCTCTTTTGTTCAACCCAGAAAAGCTCACTTAATCCCAAATTAAAAAAATATGATTTTAGTGTTAAAAATCAAGTTAAAGTTTATGAATTCAAGTTATGATCCTGAACTTATGAATTACCATGTTTGGATTTTGACACATTCCTATTTTTTTTCCTCAGTCATTTTGATTTCCAGGAGTTTTCTAAAGACACTTGAGTAATTTTGACTGAAGTATAATTTTAATTTAAACTTTGAGATGAAGCAACCAAGTTCTGTTTATAACCTAAGTTTAAACAGAGATTACTCAAGAGTTTTTGAATTTAAATCAAACAAGAACCATTTTGTTTTACTGTATATTAATATTTCCAGGTAGTTTTGAAACAAACATACTCAAGCTATTTTTAAAATTGATATACATCCATATAATCTTTTTCTCTGTTATAATCATATCTCTACTTAGATTACATAAAGAGATTTAAGTTTTGGTCAAACTCAGTTCAGAAAGAACAACAGAGACTATTGCAAATAAACACAGTCAAGCATACTCCTATTACACCCACACATAGATATGCAAAGTTATTTAAGATCAAGCAGAGGTTTAAATTTGAGGGGACAGACATGCATCAGCAAACAAGCATGCATTCATACATATGTACACAGCAGATTTATAATATATTTTCATCTTCTAATTTAAAGCATGCAAGTGTACTCAATACCTAAGCAACATCCCATAACATCATTCATCATAAGCATCAAACCATAAAAGCAGAGGTGAAAGTGTTTGCTCACTTGGATTTTGAGGAAAACAAAGGCAGAGAAGTGTTTTTGACAGAGTAGAGAATGAAGGCCCGCATCTCTCTTTTTTTTTTCTCCTACTTTAATCCCTTTAAATTTAGATCTGCAAATCATAATTACAGATCTTTGTTTATCCTTTGTTATGCTCATTTACTCAAATCATTAATAACAGTAATTTTTATTTTATTACTTACTGTTTGAATGTATAAAATAGAGAAGCCCCCTTTTTTTTCTTTTCTGCAGTTTGAATACTAGAAATGGTTTTGTCTTTGATCTTCAATTTTCCTGCAACTCAAATTTGATGCAATTGCTAAAGTCTTTTGTTTTATTTATTCATTTCATAAATAAACAAAGTTTTAAATTTTCTTACAGTATTGTTTTAAATGCAACAGAGAATAGGGTCTGCTTTTGCAAACCAAAAATTCATCTTGACTTGAACTTTATTTCATCCCTGCAACTGATATACAAGGTTGTTTAAAACTTTGTCTTATTTATTAATTTCAACATTAAACTCAGATTTTTTTTAAAAAAGTTTCACTTGCCTTTACTTATTTCCCGAGAAAACTGCATTTGCTTTCAAATTTAAGTTGTTCCAGATTGATATTTGCATTGCTACTTGAATTGATCTGCACTCTGTTCTTGCTTTGAAACCTGAGTTGCAAATGCTTGCTACTTTAATTGCATGTAGGCTTGATTTCTAGATCTAAGAAAATGTAGATTTTGCTTTTGAATTTGCATTGTATTTTAAGTTTGAACTTGTCCTTGGCTTTGCAAGTTTGAATTAGACACTGATCAACAGTTTTGCTTGCTTGTTGATGATTTCCAGAGGAAGAATGCAGACACTTGATCTTTTTCCTTTTTTTTTTCTTTTACTTACAGGTTGAATTTTTGACTTTAATTTTTTTGTTTTTGGTTTTGAAACTGAGTTTCAATCTGAAACTCTCACTTTTTTTTCAGGTTGAAGTTCTCTATTTTTTTTTTGTGTTGAAGTATGAGATACACAATCTCTTGTTACTGTATATTAGAGATTTGGCTGAGATGTTTTTATGATTGCACTATGGGGAAATGAAAAGTCTCTATAATTTTTTAATTCTATTTTTTTTATTCAGTTATAGACATTGGATGCCATTTGTTAAAAACAATCTTAAGCTTAAGATCTTGTTAATTCTTCTACTCCACCCTCATGTGTATATGTTTACATTTGTGTACATGTTTTCTTTGTTTTAACCTTTGTTTTAAGTTAAATACTTATGTTCATCTTTAAACAATTTAAATAGTTTTAAACATAACTTTATATTGTATTTATTTTCAAGTAGAAAAAGAAAAGAAAAAGCAATTTGAATTTTTGATTTATGAAACATGATTTATGCTTTTAGCCCTTTATCAATTTATTTACAAGTTACTTACATACACCTGTATTCATTTTATTTTTACAACTTTTGAAATCCATCACATCCTACAACCATAATAAAAATGATTCTTATTTATTAACATATCTTTATTTATTCATACATTAATATTTAAACATACTCAATCACATTTGTGTTTAGATCCTCAGTTCAATAAATTTTAATTTATACATTTTGTTTTTAAACCTTGTTTGATTTTAATTTACAAGATATGTCTATCCATTTTATCCCCTTATGTATATATTTATACTTATACAAATTAAAGTAAAATAGTTTGAAATTAAATTATACATTTTTTTATCTATTATTTTGTTTGTTCAACTTGTTAAAGTTTTTAATCTCTAATTTATTTTTAATACATTTTATTTTGAAATTCTATAAATCTCAAATTCTATTTTGTGATTCATTTATATAAATATACATCTTATTTTTCCTAAATCCAATATTTATTTTTAAGCTACTAATACTTAATTTTCTTATTAAATTTCTGTTTATAATCAAAATTATTTATCTATTCCAAGTATTTTCTAATTAATTCAAAATTTTATTTTCAGAAGTAAATTTAATTCCCAATTTAAACGTAGATAAATTTTTAGGAATGTTACAAAGGGAGTAGTCCTCGGTACGGTGATCTAGGCCTGACGCAGCGGATAATTCGAAACAAACTTCAATCGATGAAATGTAGCAATCGGTGAGTTGAAGATACCAAAATGCCCAAGTTCGTTGATCCAAAGATACCGAACTCTAGCTATCTCAAACACGTTGATAGCGCACTATACCGTGTTCAAAGATCTACGATTCTTCGCACGTTGATCTAGCGCACTAGATTCCGTGAATCGGCTTCTACGATCGTTGAATCGAGCGCACTCGATTATCCGAAAGAGGAGATAGGAGATTACACTCAACTACCAATTTGGTATGAAAGCACAAAGCTAACAAAGAGAATTTTATTCAATATTCAACTACTACAAAAATTACAACACACACGCTATTTATAGAGTTTTCTGACCCAGCACCTTAAGTCGGCAAGCGACTTACGACCTACCTAAGTCGGTACCGACTTATACAATGGCGACTCAAACCTTGGCCGACTTAACAAGTACGACCTACATATAACAACTCACCCGACTCAATACGACCGACTCATATACATTACCGACTCAACATATTACATACATGACCCAACTTATGCCGTGAACGACTCACGACTCAACTCAACACTACATCACACAACGACTCAACCGACTCATTACATACCGACTTAACACATAACGACTCAAGGATTCGCGACTTAGCACCCAACACAATCCATAGGTCGGTAACGACCTAAAATACAACACGACCCACAACTTCACCGACTCATCTTAAGTCGTAGCTCGTTAGCTCGGCACAACTGTCCCTCTGGACTTCAATTAGCTCGGTCCCGACTCAGCCCTTCTTCATTAACTCGCACCTTTTCCACAGATGATTCCTTAGCTCGGAGCCGACCTAGGCCTTCACATCCTGAATTCCAGTTAGGTCGAAAACGATTCAATCTTCCTCTACTAACTCGCGTGTCTTCCTCTTGTAACCCCTTAGGTCGGAGACGACCCAATATGCTTCTGTTAGGTCGGTGACGACTCAATACTCCTCTGTTAGGTCATGCCCATGCTTTGTTAAGTCGGCCTACCTTCCCCCTTGGCTTGTTAACTCGTGGCCCTTCTTCCTTAGCTCGGCAACGACTCATGCCTTCACTGAGTCGTGAACGACTCATCACACTACACCACAAACTCATGTTTTCAGGAATTAAAGTTTGCACAACTTCTTCTCTGGCCTTAGCTGCATCATCCTCCCCTGGTTGAAAAAAATTCGTCCTCGAATTTGCAAATTCTTCCTCATCAAAATGTTCATCTCCATAATATGGCACAAGATGCTTAATATTGAATACATCAGAAGTGTAAATATCCTCCGGCAGCTTCAACTTATAAGCATTGTCATTAATTCGTTTCACAATTTCGACAGGGCCAATTTTCCTGGCTTTCAACTTATTATAAGCACCTACCGGAAAACGATCCTTCGTTAATACAGCATAAACTAAATCACCTTCCTTAAATTCAACAATTCGACGTTTCAAATCTGCAGACTTTTTATACTTCTCATTCGACTTTTCCAATCGTTCCTTAACGATTCTATGACATTCAGTCAGCTCATCAACAAAATCAGCAGCTCGTTTAGCTGTTCCCTTCGACTGTGGTATTACTGCTAAATCCAACGGTCCCCTGGGTAGATTTGAATAAACAATCTGAAACGGACTGAATCCCGTGCTACGATTTACTGCATGATTATGAGCAAATTCTGCCTGGCATAGCTTCATGTCCCAACTTCTCAAATTATCCTGTACAAGACAACGCAACAAATTTCCCAATGACCTGTTAACAACTTCTGTCTGTCCATCAATTTGTGGATGATAAGCACTACTAAATTTCAGTTTCGTTCCCACCATCTTCCACAAACTCAACCAAAAGTGACTTAGAAAACGAGTATCTCGATCAGAAACAATAGATTCTGGTAAACCATGAAGTCGATAAATCTCCTTGAAAAATAACTGCGCTACTCGAACTGCATCTGCTGTCTTCTTGCAAGCAACAAAATGTGCCATCTTCGAAAATCTGTCCACCACAACAAATATCGAATCATTTCCCCTTTGAGTTCGCGGCAAACCCAAAACGAAATCCATGCTTATATCAACCCATGGCTTAGACGGTACAGGTAATGGCATATACAACCCTGCATTCGTCGCTGTTCCCTTTGAAACTTGGCAAATATGACATCGCTCCACAAATCTTTCAACCTCTTTTCTCATCGATGTCCAAAAGTAAGACTGTGAAATCAACTGCAAAGTACGATCACGGCCCACATGCCCTTCCTCGTGTAACTCCTTGACAATTTTCAATCTCAAGCTACAATCTGGAATACATAAACGATTTCCCTTAAACAGAAAACCATCAACTATCATAAATTCATCGGTACTCCCATCCTTCACTTTCTCAACATATTTCACAAAGTAAGGATCTTCTTCAATCATTTCTGGCAACATTTCAAACCCTGTCACTTCAACCTTCATTGTCGTTAATAAATGACTCCTCCTACTCAAAGCATCAGCTACCCGATTCGTCACCCCAGATTTGTGCTTAACGACAAAAGTAAACTGTTGTAAATAAGCAATCCATGATGCATGTCTCGCTGAGATTTTATCCTGCCCCTGTAAATGTTTCAATGCTTCATGATCTGTGTAAAGAACAAATTCCTTCTGAAATAGGTAATGTCTCCAATGTTTAACAGCTTGCACAACAGCATAGAATTCAACGTCATATGTACTGTATCTCATCTTTGCCCCTGACAACTTTTCGCTGAAGTAAGCAACTGGCTTCCCATTCTGACTCAGAACTCCTCCAATACCAACCTTCGAAGCATCAGTATGCAATTCAAACAATAACTGAAAATTCGGTAAAACAAGAATTGGTGCAGACGTCAGCAATTCCTTGATCTTCTCAAAGGCAACCCCCGCTTCTTCTGACCATACAAACTGTTTCCCCTTCATGCAATCAGTAACTGGAGCCATCACGCTACTGAAGTGTGGAATGAATCTTCGGTAGAATGACGCTAGCCCATGAAAACTTCTCACTTCCGTAATTGTCTTTGGTTGTGGCCAATTCCTGACTGCTTCAACTTTACTCTGATCAACTTGAATACCTTTCCCTGAAACAACATAACCCAGGAATAGGTGTCATAAACACACATTTCTTTGTAGCAGCATAAAATTGTTCTTCACGAAGAATAAGCAACACTTCCCTCAAATGTAGAACATGTTCCTCCGTACTCCTGCTATAAATCAGAATATCATCGAAATAAACCACGACGAATTTCCCAATGAATGGTCTAAAGATTTGATTCATCACCCGCATGAATGTACTAGGTGCATTTGACAAACCAAATGGCATAACCAACCATTCGTATAACCCCTCTCTTGTCTTGAAAGCTGTCTTCCATTCGTCTCCAGGTCTGATTCGAATTTGATGATAACCACTCTTCAAATCAATCTTCGAGAATATAGTTGCCCCACTCAACTGATCCAGCAAATCATCCAACCTCGGCATAGGAAATCTATAACGAACAGTAATCTTGTTCAAAGCTCTACTATCTGTGCACATTCTCCATGTTCCATCCTTCTTTGGCACCAACAATGCTGGCACGGCACAAGGACTCAAGCTTTCCTGAACACGTCCCTGTTCCAACAACTCTTCCACCTGCCTTCGTAACTCCTCATGTTCTTTCGGACTCATTCGGTAATGTGGTCGATGTGGTAACACTGCTCCCGGAACAAGATCAATTTGATGTTGAATGTCTCTAAGTGGCGGTAACTCCTTAGGCAACTCCTCTGGAAAGACATCTTCAAATTCTTTCAAAATTGACTTTGCTTCTTCTGGAATCTCAACTTCTTCACTACTCTCTCTCCCAATCAATAAAAACACTTCAGGTTCTTCCTCGACTTCTTTCACAAACTCCTTCAAAGTCAACAGAGTTTTCAATTCCTCAATCTCTTCTAGCTTGCTCTCCTTCTGTTGCTGTCTCTTGGGAACCAAAGTGATTTTAGTACCCTCGAACATGAAACTGTAACTATTGGCACGACCATCATGTTGTACTGCTCTATCAAACTGCCATGGCCTGCCCAATAACAAGTGACAAACATCCATGTCCACAACATCACACCAAATTTCATCTTTGTACTTCTTCCCAATAGAAAAATTAACACAAGCTCTTCGACACACTTTCACCTCACCTCCTTTCCTTAACCATGCTAGCTTGTACGGTTTAGGATGCTTCTCAGTCTTCAAGTTCAACTTTCTAACTGCTTCGGTAGAAATAATATTATCACAACTTCCGGCATCAATAACGAACTTGCAAACTTTCCCCAGAATAGTGCATGTCGACTGAAAAATATTGCTTCTCAACCAACTACAATCCTCCTCTTGCTTTGGTGTCAAACAACTTCTCCTCATCATAAGATTACAACCTTCATCACCCGACACTTCTTCTTCCTCCTCAACATAAGGTACATTTGAACATTCTGCCTCCTCACCATCATCCTCTTCAACTTCTGCAACCATGGTTCTCTTCTTCGGCTTTGGACATTCGTTGCTCTTGTGACCCAACTCCTGACAATTATAGCATTTGAAAATACTGCTAGCCTTCGCCTTCTCAGCCTCCTTCACCACTGGCTTTGTAACGGGTTTAGGAACATTAGAACTCCTACTGGCACCCTTCACTGGATTATTAGAATTAGTAAACACACCACCTCCACGCCTTCCTTGTTTCTCCCAAGCTAACGCTTTCTGATGTGCCTCGGCAACTGATCTAGGATCAAACATATTAACCATATCCTGGATCTGCATTCTCAATCCTCCAATGAATCTAGCAGTCAGCTGTTCTTCTGTCTCCATGATATCATTCCTGGCAATGAGTTGGTAAAATTCATCAGCATAATCACTAACAGACTTCGTCCCTTGCCCCAGATTCTGCAACCTTTGGTACATAAGTGATTGGTAGTTGTAAGGTAAGAAAGTAGATCTCATCAACTTCTTCATCTTTTCCCATGATTCTATCTTTGACTTCCCCATCCGTTCTCGAGTAAGTTTAGTTTGCTGCCACCACGCCAAAGCTCTCCCCCTCAACCTAGTAGCAACTAACTTCACTCTTCGATGTTCAGGAACCTCTTTGAAATCAAAGATCTCTTCAACATTAGAAATCCAATCAAGAAATTCTTCCGCAACCATCCCTCCTTTAAACTCCGGAATTTCCATCTTCATACCCGATTCCCATCGACGATCATCCTCAACATCCCGATAAGAATTCCGAACTTGGTCTCGATCTCGATAATGAATACTTGCTCTATCACCTTCTTCAACAAAATCAAAAGTACGCCTACATCGATCTCGACCAATGTCATCCCTTCGTTCATGCATGCTTCGTTGACTATGTCTCTCTTCATCTCTATATGCTTCATGGTCAAATTCACGATGGCTTCTTCTTTCTTCATGTGCATAGTCATGATGATCTCTTCGTGATGAAATTGATGTCTCTCTTCTATCTCTACAAGAATGTGGTGATACCCTCCTCGCTTCCGTAACCGATGGCGAAACTCGGTTTCCTCCATGGTTCGAGTTTGGTGATCTCCTCCTTTGATTCAAATCATTCATCAATCTTTCCAATTTTCCAATGCCTTCATCAAACTTTTCATTAATACGTTGTTCCATAAGCTCGGCTTCTTCTCTACGATACAAAGCTTCAACGTTTTGATGACGATTAGCTCTCCTTGGTGGCATGGTTGAAAAACTTCACAAAACTTCAACAATTCGAACACAAAACTTCAAGCTTCAACAAAATAACAAGTTACGGCTTCCCTTGTCTCGGCTTGCTTTATACGACTCAAAGTAACTCGGTTCAACACTATCTCGGCTCACACTTCAGACACTTGTCTCGGCTTGGACTTGACTCGGCCTCCACTCAAGCACAAGGCACTGCTCGACCTCCTTAACTCGGCTACAAGTTCAAACACTTCAACTTCAAACTCCTTTGCTCACTTTGATCCAAAATGGAATGGATCAAACACTTCAAACTTGATGAAACTTCAATATGAACACGATGAACAACTTCAAACTTCAAACTTGGCTCCAAGAATCAACTTAGCTATGATTGGCTAAGTATGGCTCTGATACCAAAACTGACGCAGCGGATAATTCGAAACAAACTTCAATCGATGAAATGTAGCAATCGGTGAGTTGAAGATACCAAAATGCCCAAGTTCGTTGATCCAAAGATACCGAACTCTAGCTATCTCAAACACGTTGATTGTAACAACCCTAGTTTCAGCTGTTTATTTTTATTTAATTTTGAAATAATATTTTATATAAATTATGTTTAACAATATAGTTTAAATATTTAATTGGAGATATATTTTATAAAATTTTGTATGTCAATAAAATTTAATAATAACTGTAAAATTTAAGCTATTTTTGAACTGTTAAATTTCGCGTTCAAAAGACGCGTCAATTATAGGGTATAAATGACGTAATAAAACGTGTGTTTTTAAAATGGTATTTTTATGAAAATTTTTGATGTTTTAGACTGCGTCTGTTTAACGTAGTGTAAAAATCATGTTTTTGAAATTTTTGAAGAAAAATATTGGTCAGTGATTTTAAGACGGACGTTATTTCGTTTTAAAGGACCATTTGTTTCATAACTTGTATACATTATTTATACCAAGCCTACACATAAATGTTCACCTTTTAAAATTTTTGACTTCAAACTAAAATCAGAATTTAGCTAAATGAAATGGATCACGTAAGCAAATTTAGTGCATTTATAAAATGTGTAACGTTCGAATATTTCTTTTTCTCTCTGATATTCTTTCCCTTTCACATTCATGCATTCACGTTAACCCCTTTCTTTACCCTCTGTTCAACAGTCACGCAAGAATTCAAATAATTGAATCAAACACTTAAATCACGCAAGCTTTAGATTTAGAAGTAACGTATATATCAACCTTGCTTTCATCCCTGTTTCATCAGTTACCTTTATCAAAGCTTGCCATTAATCTGGCTTTTAAAACATCAACAAGCTTTCAAGTTGAAAACCTCTCGGCCTTGAATTCACACGTAGAATTAGGCAAGAAACAACGTATTGCCCATCAAATTAAATGCCTGCCTTTCCATTAATCATGCAGAGATCAATGCTTGTATTATTCTTTTGTAACTGATGGGAAGAAATTCTCGTCCATATCAATAACATTAATATCAATAAAACTGACATACTCCCCTAAATCTCGCAAGCACCACCTATATATCTACACCCACCCCATCAGTTTCTTCCACATTTTGATCTGCTTCTCATCCCTTTCCTCTGCTCAAAGCCATCAGGTAACTTTATTTCATTTTTTTTTCTTTTAAAAGTTCTCTCTGTCTTTTATTTGCTCGGCCACTATACCACATCTTCACCTTGTTTCTCTGATAACCCTTGCCCTGAGCCAGTGTTTGAGATATGAATAGATATTGCTACTGATGGTCTATAGTTGTATAAGTTAAAAGAGTTAGTGATGGCCGAAGATTCATCTAGCATAGGATGTTCAGTAGAATGGTTAATAGGTGGAGTTCTGCCTGGCAAGTATAGGTGTGATAGATCAAGCCTGAAAATGTTAATGGCTTTAAGATCTTACAGTGAAGTCTGGAAAGTATTGTAAGTAGAAAAAAAAAAAAAAAAAGTTTTGAAAAATAATTTGAAGCTGGGGGTTTAAGTGGAAGGTTTGGTCAGTGCATTTGGAAAAATAGATGATTTTGGTAGTGAGTCTTGGTTGCAGTTATGTTATAGGAGTTGTCTGCATATTTTCCAAAATATGTTAATTGTTGGCATGGTTTGGGGTAAGGTGTGAGTTTTATTTGTCTGTATTTATGTTTAGGAGTAGTTTGCATATATGAAAATTTATAGCCGTACATGGCTTGGCATCACTGGGTGTGCACATGTATCAGTGAGTCTATTGTATGGGATAAATCCATGTATGCATGGAGATCTGGGTGTGGGGGGCATGCAGATCTGGGGACAAGGAGATGGAAAATGGGAAAATGTGATAGGAGTTAGCACTTGTGCAGGGAAGGCTAGAAGATGGAGATGTTGCAGGTGAGTTTCCAGAGTTGCATTTATGTTTGGATAGAAGTCTGCATATATATACTTGCATATGATTTGTCGAAGTGGGGAGGTACTGCAGTAGGCAGTGTTAGTGGTAGTAGAAGGTAGGCAGTGTAGCTGACATCTGGAAGTAGTGGAGTATTGAAAGTGTCCCTGTGCATGTTTTGATGAAGTGTATGTGCACACGACAGTATATGTGAAGCAGAAGTGTGTACCTGTAGTTGTTCTTTTAACCTTGAAAAGAAAAAAAAAAAGGGGAGAGCAAAAAATTTATTTGATAGCATGAGTTGTATGGGATGTTGGAATAGAACTGGAGACTCTGCATAATAAAGGAAGCAGAGAATAAAGGCAGAGAGAAGTGCGTGATTTACTCGGAGCAACTGCATGTTTTTCTCGAAGCAGTATGAGTTTAGACTCGGAGCATTGGGCGATTTTCTCGAAGTAAAGTAAGTGTGGCTCGGGTAGTTAGGTAGGACCTCTGCAATGTTTCAGTTTATAGGACTGGGAAGTTTAATTTGAGATGAAAATTCTTAGAACTAATGTAAAACTAGGTTTAAACGTAAATTTGAAGGTGAAGTCCGGAAAACGTGAATCTAAGTTGAAATATGTTAGGCAACAATAAAGTTGTATGGCGTGAGTATCATAGAAAAAGTGTGTTGTTTGATCTTATACACGGTAGAGTGGTCGAGCAAGTCAAACCAATTTTCGTTCTATTTTTAATCTTTCTTTGACTGTAAATTCTAAAGTCGCGTTTCAATATTTTGAATCTTATTCTAGATTTGAATCTAGGCGACGTCCGAGAATTTTGATCGTTACCCTCTGTCAGTCTGTACCGGTGAACTGTTGTTTTTGAATTCAAATTTTCTGCAACATCCAAGTGAGTATTTCTCACCAGACATACGTATTTATATTTTAGTAAATTATTGCAAGTGTATGTGTAAAATTTTATTCCGTTATTATCTGTCTGTAGTATAACGTAGAATGATGAACCCCATTTTGACACCTCATCAGTTATTTATCTGTTATGTTACTTCTGCAGTTATACTATTAATTGTTTATTTACAGTATATATCTCATCACTGCAAGTTCCCTGTTAAATTAGATAATTATGGGCTGAGATTTTGGCCTAAATAATATTCTGTTAATTGTTTTAAATTTTCTTGGGATTGCGGGTTCGAAATGATAGAACCCGGGGTTTGTAAATATCGGATTGAAATGATATAAATCCGTTCACTTGACCTAGGCTAGAAAATCTTATACAGGCCCGTGGTTTATATATTATTTTCTGAAATTATTTTTAAATTATTTTAAATTTAGAAATTGATGATATTTTGATTTAAATTATATAAAGGATTTTTATAAGGTTTATAATGATTTAAAAAGGGGTTAAATCAATAAATGTTGAATTAAAATTTTGGAATATAACTTGTTTAGAAATTCTGTATTTTTGAAAGGGAAAGATTTCAATTAAGAAATAATAAATAATAAGTTATATTTGAAATTTGATTTTTAGCTAAAAGTCTACTACAGCATTTAATTGCTGTCTTTTGAAATTTGACTATTTTAAACCCATAACTTTAGATAGCATTTCCTAGATGCTGTAGAAATTGAAATTGATTTATTTAAAATTTCATATCTATTTTGGGAATACGTTAAGATTTGGAATTCAAATATGAAATTGCTAATAAAATAAGAAATTGAGTTTGGAAAGATTTAAAAGAAGAAATTGATTTCTATTCTTTTGATAAGAGCAATAAATTCCAAATTTAATTGAATAAATTGAAACGGTATATTATCAAAGGAAATGTTTTAATCAAGGATTTGAAATTAAAGGTATTTTGTAATATATATGATTTGAAAGTATAAATACCATTTTTCAAAACTATAACCACGGGTTATAATAACGTTTGGTTGGCAAAGAGACCGGGATCGGATATGGACATACTCTCTGTCGATACCGAAAACCACTTTGACAACCGTGTACGCGGTGGAGATTCCAGAATGAAGTAGGATGGTGGTGACGGTTTCTTGAAAGGTAAATACGTGGACCCGACTCCCGTGAGTTGGCTTAAGGTGGCTAAAACAGGAGCGATTGACGGATTAATGAGGTAGCTCCTCTGATCGAACGCACTTCTTCGTATGCCATTCGATTACTCTTGTGATTGTTTTGGTGCGCACCTTGATTTGGGAGTGTTGTTCGAGGTGGGCGGTTGCTGCGGCTTCGCGTTACCATCGGTCCGGAAGCGTAATTGGTATATCTACCCTGGCATTGCCTAGTTGTGCCGTGTCACCTACCATATCGAGCCTTGTACGAGTTTGGTTTTCTCCCATAGCCCGTGTGGTATCCTCTAGTGGCTTCCCGATCAGGAGGGGCTATGATATTGGACGGACTACTGGGACTATTACGTGTTAAGGGCTATATGGGTAACCCCTTAACGCTATTAAAAAGTATGTTTATTTTACTGTAGACACTATTATAATAGTGCAATATACTACATAGTAAATAGTTTAACGGATCCTTAGAGGATGGGCGATCCCAAGCATCCTTTGAGTTACTTGCTCTTTATTACAGTACACTTGATTTAGCTTACATTATATAAGTATGTATGTCCTGACTCGAGTGTTTTGTTTTATTGTACGCTCGGGTCAGCCTGAGTTGCAGCTTCAGCTTTCCTTCCGGAGCTAGGACCACTCATAGATCACTCTTGCTAATTGGGAGCTTTTTCATCTTTATCTATTCTGTAATTCAAGACATTTGAAGACTCTATATTTGCTTATGGCTTAAAATTGTATCAAAGTTTATAAACAATGTAGTTCTGTTTGGAAAAGTTTTAAGTGGCTTCATGAACCACTGTATTATTTTATATTCCGCTGTGAGATTCTGATATCTGTGTCTGTGATTCTGTGTATTTGATTTCATTTGTTCCTTAGCTATTTTACAATCTATTGTTTTGAACTATTCCAGCTCGACATATATTAATGATTGTCGAATTCGAATGGTACAAAATAGTGGGTCGTTACAGTTGGTATCAGAGCTTTTGGTTTAAACCATAGACTAAGGAACAAAAACTCATTAGAGATAGAGTAGCAATACTCTAGAATGAGTGAAGTCAAATTCCAGAATCTTTCCTTGTGAGAGAACGTATTTTAAAAGTATAAAATGATTTTCAAAAAGATTTTTAAAGAAGTATTTTAATATAAAAATTTCCTAAGTAATTTTTCAACTACTTCTTCTTTCTCTCCATCGTATATTCGAGCTCTTGTCAATTACTTAATTTTATCTTATCCTAGAATATCTTAATATTTTCCTCTATCCTTAGTATCCATCCTTAATCTTTCAGGATGAATAGAAGAAACAATCGAGGTCGAGGGCAAGCTGTTCCTCCTCCTGCTGCCCCAGTCCGATTCACTAAATTGTGCAAGGACTATGTTGAGTTAGGTGGCACAAAATTTATGGGGACAGAGACTATCATAGAAGCTCAGCAATGGCTTCGAGATCTAGAAAGGATTTTCTCCTGCCTCGAGATTACTAATGCCCAGCAAAGGCAACTCGCAGCCTGGCAGATGAAAGGTGCTGCTTTAAATTGGTGGTTATCCATCACTGCTCAAACAAATGAGGCAGACCTCACTTGGGAGCAATTTAGGTATCTTTTTGGTTGTCCAAATTCGGATTTGAAATCCCATCTTGAATATATCTTTTAAACTCTTATCGTGCTTTAGGGAGGCCTTTTTGGCCAAGTGGATGCCCGAAGCGGGCAAGTCTCAGCTATACCGTGAATTCATGGATCTTAAGCAGGGCAATATGACCTTCACGGAGTATGAGAGGAAGTTCAATGAACTCTCACAATATGGCCTGAACCTGATTGATACCCCGCTCAAGCTGAACGAGAAGTTTATCGCCGGAGCTCGACCTGAGTTCTACGATCGACTCACTACTCATGTTCATGGGTCATTCACGGCGTTAATGGATATGGCTCTCCGATATGAGAACCCCACATCCAAGGCCACTCCTGCTGCTCCTTCTGCATCAGCCCAGTCTTCTGGAAACTCAAGGAAGAGGAAGTCGAATTTCTTCCGTAATAAGAAGAACAAGAATCAAGGGATAGGTTCATCATCATCTTCTACTTCAGCAAGGCCACCTGTGGATCTGTCCACCATCACTTGCCACAGATGCCACCAGAAAGGACACTTTGCTAATCGTTGTCCTACTTTGGGTGCTGCCATTCCACCGCCTGCTCAGTTTGCTAGGAGAGATCTTTGTCATATCTGCCTCCAGCCAGGACATTACAAGAAGGATTGTCCCACTCAAAAGAGGGGCGCAACATCTGGTGTCTTTGCAGTAACTTCTGCATCTTCTACAGCTCCGCAGCCTGCACCTGCACCAGCACCAGCTCCAGCTCCAGATGACTCACAAGGTACCCTTCAAAGTTCTTTTACCTTGCATTTTCATCCTGTAAGAGTTCTCTTCGATACCGGAGCTTCCCACAGCTTCATCTCATCAGATCTCTGTGATAGATTTGAACATCTCCTGTCTCCTGAATATTCTTCTGTACCTTTATGTGTCTCAAACCCCATTGGCGGTCCTGCGAACCTTAACAAAGTTTGTAGGGACGTGAAACTGTTCCTTGGGAATTATCGTTTCACTGGAGACTTCTATGTTTTGGGCTTCGACGCTTTTGACCTTCTACTCGGAGGCGATTGGTTAGATAGACATGATGCAAAGATCTCTTGTAGTTCTCGGACGGTTGCTCTTAAAGATGATATAGGGAATCCTTTAGAGATCCAGTGTAAGTTGCCTCAGGAGTTTGCTGGTAGTTTCATCTATTCTCTTGACACTTTCCCAGATGATATCCATTTGACCCCTGTAGTCAAACTATTTCCCGACGTGTTTGGTGAAGTCACTTCTCTACCTCCAAAACGGGAAATTGATTTCCGTATCGACCTTATCCCGGGAGCACGACCTGTAGTCCTTCCACCTAGAAGAATGGCACCACGGGAAAAGAGCGAATTAAGGAATCAGATTCAAGACTTATCTTCTAAAGGTCTGATCAGACCTAGCTTCTCAGAATGGGGAGCAGCTGTTGTCTTTGTCACAAAATCTGATGGTTCTCTCCGGATGTGTGTTGATTATAGGGAACTCAACAAGCTTACCATGAAGAACAGATATCCCATGCCCCGCATAAACGATATGTTCGATCAACTCTATGGAGCAACTGTTTTCTCTCAACTTGATTTAGCCACAGGTTTCCATCAGCTTAGAATTGCTGAGGATAGCATTCCTAAAACTGCTTTCCGTACTGAGAATGGTTTCTTTGAATGGCTAGTTATGCCTTTTGGCTTGACTAATGCCCCTGCTTTCTTCGTTGATTTGATGAACCGTGTCTTCCGTGATGTACTCAATAAATTTGTCCTTGTCTTTATTGACGACATCCTTGTCTTCTCCAAGTCTGAGGAAAAACATAGAGTTCATTTGAAGTATGTTTTAGAGACTCTTCGAAACCACCAATTGAAGGCGAAGTTCTCTAAATGCCATTTCTGGGAAGAAGAAGTCCGATTTCTCGGACATATTGTCTCTAAAGAAGGAGTTTCTGTTGATCCAGTCAAGATCGCTACAATCAAAGATTGGGAAGAACCTAAGACTCCTACGGATATCCGTAGTTTTCTAGGCCTTGCCGGTTACTATCGAAGGTTCATCGAGAATTTTGCTAGGATTTCGGCACCTCTGACTGCTCTAACTCGGAAGAATGTCAAGTTTGTATGGAGTAGTAAGTGTAAAGCTGCTTTCCAAGAGTTAAAGGATAAGCTCACCTCCGCACCAGTACTTACTGTACCAAATGGAAGTGAAAGATTAACAGTATTCACCGATGCTTGTCGAGAAGGCTTGGGAGCAGTGCTAATGCAAGATGGGAGAGTAATTGCTTATGCTAGCCGTCAGCTGAAGACACATGAAGCAAATTATGCTGCCCACGATTTAGAATTGTTGGCTGTTGTGTTTGCTTTGAAGCTTTGGAGACACCATCTCTTGGGAGCTAAGTTTGATCTCTTCACCGACCATAAATCTCTGAAATATATCTTTACCCAGAAGGATTTAAATCAGAGACAAGTTCGATGGCTCGAGTTTCTTGCTTCTTATGATCTCGACATCAACTATACTCCCGGGAAGGCTAATGTAGTGGCTGATGCGCTGAGTAGAAAGAAATCTTTGTTGTGTCAGCTTATTGTATCTTCTCCTCTTTTGGACCGTATCGTGGCTAAGCAAGATGAAGACGAGATGCTTAGGCGTATGAAGGGAAGTGTTCGTAGCAGAATTGGTGGTAATAGCTCTGATGGAAAGGGAGCTCAGATTGATGATAAAGGGATTTTGAGGATTAACAAGAGGATTTGTGTTCCGAATGTTGATGGTTTAAGGCAAGAGTTACTTCGGGAACATCACCAGTCCCGACTTTTCATTCATCCTGGAGTAACAAAGATGTATCAGGATTTGAAGAAGCTCTACTGGTGGAAGGGTATGAAGCGAGATGTCTCTATCTTTGTTAGTAGATGTGCGACTTGTCAGCAAGTCAAAGCAGACCATCAGAAAACACCCGGTTTGTTGCAGCCTTTGGAGATTCCAAACTGGAAATGGGAACAAGTTTCTATGGATTTCATCGATGGTTTACCGAGATCTCGAAGGGGAAATGAAAGCATTTGGGTTATTGTGGATCGACTGACTAAATCCGCTCATTTTATTCCAGTCAGATCTACCCGCACAGCTTCTAGTCTATCCGAAATCTATATGAGGGAGATAGTTCGCCTCCATGGCGTTCCCCTTAGCATTGTTTGCGATCGAGACCCTATTTTCACTAGTCAGTTTTGGAAAGCGTTCCAAGAGTCCTTGGGTACTCGTTTGAACCTAAGCACTGCTTACCACCCACAAACTGACGGTCAAACGGAGAGGGTAAATCAAATTCTTGAAGATCTTCTTCGTGCTTGCATCTTGGACTATGGAGGATCTTGGGAAGATCATCTCCATCTTGTGGAATTCGCCTATAACAATAGTTATCAGGTATAAATTCCAATCCTTTGTTCTTATTTTATCTTAGTTCTCTATCTATCTCATTCTATCTTTTCAGGCTAGTCTTGAGATGTCCCCTTTTGCTGCTCTATACGGGAGACCGTGTAGATCTCCTTCGTGTTGGATTGAGTCTGGTAACCGCTTAGTTCTTGGTCCTGAGATGATTCTAGAAGCTTCAGAGAAAGTAGAGGAGATTAAGAGGAGATTAAAGGTTGCTCAAGATAGACAAAAGAAGTACGCTGATCGGCGTAGAAGGAAGTTAGAGTTTGATATTGGTGATTTGGTATTTCTGAAAATCTCTCCCTTGAGAAATGTAGTCCGGTTTGGTCGGAGAGGAAAGCTAGCCCCTAGATTCATCAGCCCATTCCGTATTTCGGAGAGGATTGGATCCCTTGCTTATAGACTGGATCTACCCGAGAAATTGCTGGAATTCACAATGTATTCCATGTATCTCATCTTCGTCGCTGTCTTCACGATCCATCTCTTGTCATCCAGCCTGCTGCTCTTGATGGTCTGGACATCGAGCCTGATTTGACTATTGAAAGGAAGCCGCTTCGTATCGTCGATCGAGGTACGAAACAGCTCAGAAGAAAATCTGTCCCGTTGGTCAAAGTGCAATGGAGCACCGATGAGCGAGATTGCACATGGGAAACGGAGGAAAGCATTCGTGCTTCAAATCCAGAACTATTCGCTTAAGGTACTTGTTTATCTAGCTTATCTTCCTTTGTTTCTTTTCTTTCGTTCCTTTTCGAGGACGAAAAGTTCTTGAGTGGGGGAGAGTGTAACAACCCTAGTTTCAGCTGTTTATTTTTATTTAATTTTGAAATAATATTTTATATAAATTATGTTTAACAATATAGTTTAAATATTTAATTGGAGATATATTTTATAAAATTTTGTATGTCAATAAAATTTAATAATAACTGTAAAATTTAAGCTATTTTTGAACTGTTAAATTTCGCGTTCAAAAGACGCGTCAATTATAGGGTATAAATGACGTAATAAAACGTGTGTTTTTAAAATGGTATTTTTATGAAATTTTTTGATGTTTTAGACTGCGTCTGTTTAACGTAGTGTAAAAATCATGTTTTTGAAATTTTTGAAGAAAAATATTGGTCAGTGATTTTAAGACGGACGTTATTTCGTTTTAAAGGACCATTTGTTTCATAACTTGTATACATTATTTATACCAAGCCTACACATAAATGTTCACCTTTTAAAATTTTTGACTTCAAACTAAAATCAGAATTTAGCTAAATGAAATGGATCACGTAAGCAAATTTAGTGCATTTATAAAATGTGTAACGTTCGAATATTTCTTTTTCTCTCTGATATTCTTTCCCTTTCACATTCATGCATTCACGTTAACCCCTTTCTTTACCCTCTGTTCAACAGTCACGCAAGAATTCAAATAATTGAATCAAACACTTAAATCACGCAAGCTTTAGATTTAGAAGTAACGTATATATCAACCTTGCTTTCATCCCTGTTTCATCAGTTACCTTTATCAAAGCTTGCCATTAATCTGGCTTTTAAAACATCAACAAGCTTTCAAGTTGAAAACCTCTCGGCCTTGAATTCACACGTAGAATTAGGCAAGAAACAACGTATTGCCCATCAAATTAAATGCCTGCCTTTCCATTAATCATGCAGAGATCAATGCATGTATTATTCTTTTGTAACTGATGGGAAGAAATTCTCGTCCATATCAATAACATTAATATCAATAAAACTGACATACTCCCCTAAATCTCGCAAGCACCACCTATATATCTACACCCACCCCATCAGTTTCTTCCACATTTTGATCTGCTTCTCATCCCTTTCCTCTGCTCAAAGCCATCAGGTAACTTTATTTCATTTTTTTTTCTTTTAAAAGTTCTCTCTGTCTTTTATTTGCTCGGCCACTATACCACATCTTCACCTTGTTTCTCTGATAACCCTTGCCCTGAGCCAGTGTTTGAGATATGAATAGATATTGCTACTGATGGTCTATAGTTGTATAAGTTAAAAGAGTTAGTGATGGCCGAAGATTCATCTAGCATAGGATGTTCAGTAGAATGGTTAATAGGTGGAGTTCTGCCTGGCAAGTATAGGTGTGATAGATCAAGCCTGAAAATGTTAATGGCTTTAAGATCTTACAGTGAAGTCTGGAAAGTATTGTAAGTAGAAAAAAATAAATAAATAAAGTTTTGAAAAATAATTTGAAGCTGGGGGTTTAAGTGGAAGGTTTGGTCAGTGCATTTGGAAAAATAGATGATTTTGGTAGTGAGTCTTGGTTGCAGTTATGTTATAGGAGTTGTCTGCATATTTTCCAAAATATGTTAATTGTTGGCATGGTTTGGGGTAAGGTGTGAGTTTTATTTGTCTGTATTTATGTTTAGGAGTAGTTTGCATATATGAAAATTTATAGCCGTACATGGCTTGGCATCACTGGGTGTGCACATGTATCAGTGAGTCTATTGTATGGGATAAATCCATGTATGCATGGAGATCTGGGTGTGGGGGGCATGCAGATCTGGGGACAAGGAGATGGAAAATGGGAAAATGTGATAGGAGTTAGCACTTGTGCAGGGAAGGCTAGAAGATGGAGATGTTGCAGGTGAGTTTCCAGAGTTGCATTTATGTTTGGATAGAAGTCTGCATATATATACTTGCATATGATTTGTCGAAGTGGGGAGGTACTGCAGTAGGCAGTGTTAGTGGTAGTAGAAGGTAGGCAGTGTAGCTGACATCTGGAAGTAGTGGAGTATTGAAAGTGTCCCTGTGCATGTTTTGATGAAGTGTATGTGCACACGACAGTATATGTGAAGCAGAAGTGTGTACCTGTAGTTGTTCTTTTAACCTTGAAAAGAAAAAAAAAAAGGGGAGAGCAAAAAATTTATTTGATAGCATGAGTTGTATGGGATGTTGGAATAGAACTGGAGACTCTGCATAATAAAGGAAGCAGAGAATAAAGGCAGAGAGAAGTGCGTGATTTACTCGGAGCAACTGCATGTTTTTCTCGAAGCAGTATGAGTTTAGACTCGGAGCATTGGGCGATTTTCTCGAAGTAAAGTAAGTGTGGCTCGGGTAGTTAGGTAGGACCTCTGCAATGTTTCAGTTTATAGGACTGGGAAGTTTAATTTGAGATGAAAATTCTTAGAACTAATGTAAAACTAGGTTTAAACGTAAATTTGAAGGTGAAGTCCGGAAAACGTGAATCTAAGTTGAAATATGTTAGGCAACAATAAAGTTGTATGGCGTGAGTATCATAGAAAAAGTGTGTTGTTTGATCTTATACACGGTAGAGTGGTCGAGCAAGTCAAACCAATTTTCGTTCTATTTTTAATCTTTCTTTGACTGTAAATTCTAAAGTCGCGTTTCAATATTTTGAATCTTATTCTAGATTTGAATCTAGGCGACGTCCGAGAATTTTGATCGTTACCCTCTGTCAGTCTGTACCGGTGAACTGTTGTTTTTGAATTCAAATTTTCTGCAACATCCAAGTGAGTATTTCTCACCAGACATACGTATTTATATTTTAGTAAATTATTGCAAGTGTATGTGTAAAATTTTATTCCGTTATTATCTGTCTGTAGTATAACGTAGAATGATGAACCCCATTTTGACACCTCATCAGTTATTTATCTGTTATGTTACTTCTGCAGTTATACTATTAATTGTTTATTTACAGTATATATCTCATCACTGCAAGTTCCCTGTTAAATTAGATAATTATGGGCTGAGATTTTGGCCTAAATAATATTCTGTTAATTGTTTTAAATTTTCTTGGGATTGCGGGTTCGAAATGATAGAACCCGGGGTTTGTAAATATCGGATTGAAATGATATAAATCCGTTCACTTGACCTAGGCTAGAAAATCTTATACAGGCCCGTGGTTTATATATTATTTTCTGAAATTATTTTTAAATTATTTTAAATTTAGAAATTGATGATATTTTGATTTAAATTATATAAAGGATTTTTATAAGGTTTATAATGATTTAAAAAGGGGTTAAATCAATAAATGTTGAATTAAAATTTTGGAATATAACTTGTTTAGAAATTCTGTATTTTTGAAAGGGAAAGATTTCAATTAAGAAATAATAAATAATAAGTTATATTTGAAATTTGATTTTTAGCTAAAAGTCTACTACAGCATTTAATTGCTGTCTTTTGAAATTTGACTATTTTAAACCCATAACTTTAGATAGCATTTCCTAGATGCTGTAGAAATTGAAATTGATTTATTTAAAATTTCATATCTATTTTGGGAATACGTTAAGATTTGGAATTCAAATATGAAATTGCTAATAAAATAAGAAATTGAGTTTGGAAAGATTTAAAAGAAGAAATTGATTTCTATTCTTTTGATAAGAGCAATAAATTCCAAATTTAATTGAATAAATTGAAACGGTATATTATCAAAGGAAATGTTTTAATCAAGGATTTGAAATTAAAGGTATTTTGTAATATATATGATTTGAAAGTATAAATACCATTTTTCAAAACTATAACCACGGGTTATAATAACGTTTGGTTGGCAAAGAGACCGGGATCGGATATGGACATACTCTCTGTCGATACCGAAAACCACTTTGACAACCGTGTACGCGGTGGAGATTCCAGAATGAAGTAGGATGGTGGTGACGGTTTCTTGAAAGGTAAATACGTGGACCCGACTCCCGTGAGTTGGCTTAAGGTGGCTAAAACAGGAGCGATTGACGGATTAATGAGGTAGCTCCTCTGATCGAACGCACTTCTTCGTATGCCATTCGATTACTCTTGTGATTGTTTTGGTGCGCACCTTGATTTGGGAGTGTTGTTCGAGGTGGGCGGTTGCTGCGGCTTCGCGTTACCATCGGTCCGGAAGCGTAATTGGTATATCTACCCTGGCATTGCCTAGTTGTGCCGTGTCACCTACCATATCGAGCCTTGTACGAGTTTGGTTTTCTCCCGTAGCCCGTGTGGTATCCTCTAGTGGCTTCCCGATCAGGAGGGGCTATGATATTGGACGGACTACTGGGACTATTACGTGTTAAGGGCTATATGGGTAACCCCTTAACGCTATTAAAAAGTATGTTTATTTTACTGTAGACACTATTATAATAGCGCAATATACTACATAGTAAATAGTTTAACGGATCCTTAGAGGATGGGCGATCCCAAGCATCCTTTGAGTTACTTGCTCTTTATTACAGTACACTTGATTTAGCTTACATTATATAAGTATGTATGTCCTGACTCGAGTGTTTTGTTTTATTGTACGCTCGGGTCAGCCTGAGTTGCAGCTTCAGCTTTCCTTCCGGAGCTAGGACCACTCATAGATCACTCTTGCTAATTGGGAGCTTTTTCATCTTTATCTATTCTGTAATTCAAGACATTTGAAGACTCTATATTTGCTTATGGCTTAAAATTGTATCGAAGTTTATAAACAATGTAGTTCTGTTTGGAAAAGTTTTAAGTGGCTTCATGAACCACTGTATTATTTTATATTCCGCTGTGAGATTCTGATATCTGTGTCTGTGATTCTGTGTATTTGATTTCATTTGTTCCTTAGCTATTTTACAATCTATTGTTTTGAACTATTCCAGCTCGACATATATTAATGATTGTCGAATTCGAATGGTACAAAATAGTGGGTCGTTACATTGATAGCGCACTATACCGTGTTCAAAGATCTACGATTCTTCGCACGTTGATCTAGCGCACTAGATTCCGTGAATCGGCTTCTACGATCGTTGAATCGAGCGCACTCGATTATCCGAAAGAGGAGATAGGAGATTACACTCAACTACCAATTTGGTATGAAAGCACAAAGCTAACAAAGAGAATTTTATTCAATATTCAACTACTACAAAAATTACAACACACACGCTATTTATAGAGTTTTCTGTCCCAGCACCTTAAGTCGGCAAGCGACTTACGACCTACCTAAGTCGGTACCGACTTATACAATGGCGACTCAAACCTTGGCCGACTTAACAAGTACGACCTACATATAACAACTCACCCGACTCAATACGACCGACTCATATACATTACCGACTCAACATATTACATACATGACCCAACTTATGCCGTGAACGACTCACGACTCAACTCAACACTACATCACACAACGACTCAACCGACTCATTACATACCGACTTAACACATAACGACTCAAGGATTCGCGACTTAGCACCCAACACAATCCATAGGTCGGTAACGACCTAAAATACAACACGACCCACAACTTCACCGACTCATCTTAAGTCGTAGCTCGTTAGCTCGGCACAACTGTCCCTCTGGACTTCAATTAGCTCGGTCCCGACTCAGCCCTTCTTCATTAACTCGCACCTTTTCCACAGATGATTCCTTAGCTCGGAGCCGACCTAGGCCTTCACATCCTGAATTCCAGTTAGGTCGAAAACGATTCAATCTTCCTCTACTAACTCGCGTGTCTTCCTCTTGTAACCCCTTAGGTCGGAGACGACCCAATATGCTTCTGTTAGGTCGGTGACGACTCAATACTCCTCTGTTAGGTCGTTCCCATGCTTTGTTAAGTCGGCCTACCTTCCCCCTTGGCTTGTTAACTCGTGGCCCTTCTTCCTTAGCTCGGCAACGACTCATGCCTTCACTGAGTCGTGAACGACTCATCACACTACACCACAAACTCATGTTTTCAGGAATTAAAGTTTGCACAACTTCTTCTCTGGCCTTAGCTGCATCAAGGCCCCATACTGTGATAGGTGGTACCCCAGTGCCTAGTCATTGTTGAAAATCCATTCTCCCTACGAGACTTGTACGAGTTTTGTTTGTATTACCCACTTTTGTGGCTACTAGCTGGAATTTAATGAATGTAACAATTTCGGCTATTTTATAAGTATTTGTGAATAGACCCTATTATAATATCAAAGGATTTGATAGAAAGTGTTTTAGCTATCGTAAGGTAAAAACCCGACATGTTTATTTGTGGCGTGGTCTTACGAGATGCTTTTGTTTTCAAAAGAATTTTTGAAACTTTAAAAATCAATTGGATGCATTATTATCAGCTGGTATTCCAGACTGACTCGGGTGTTATTTCATTATAATGCTCGGGTCAGACCGAGTATTATTGTTCAGGACAGGATGCCATGGAGCAGGAGAGGAGCTGGAGTCCGAGACGTACTATCCGTACTAGTATATATATTCCGCTGCTATGATTGTATGGTATGTCTGATTGGTATTTGTGATGTATGTGATACTCTGATGATATGATGTATAAACAGTTATAGATTTCATTTTGTGTAAAGATCTATAGTTGCTATTATATTTTATTCCGCTGCAACTGTGAGATTCTGATATTATTTAGTTTCTTCTTCTTCTATCTCTTCTTCTTTAACCCTAATGGTTCGTAAATCTGTTCCAATTGAGTCAATTTGTGTAGAACAGTGTTGATTCAAGGGGTCCAGATTTGCGGGCTGTCACATCCCACCTACTATCAAAATTATCCAAGTCTTCAAGAAAAAGGGCTTGCTGGAGAGGTTGATAGTACAGAACTTTATTCTTATTATGAACAACATTTAACAACAATGAACTATTTTAAATATAAAGCAAATGAAGAACTGTCTTCATTTGAAGTGAACAAGAATCTGAGAATTCCACAGAATCAGGTTATATTTCTGATACATCAGATAAACTTATTTTCAATATAAACGCCAACGAAGTCGAATCTAGTAGAAGTGCACTATATTTACCTCCAGCAGATAATGCTTCCGTAATAAATGATCTTAACTCTGATATACTTATGGAAGATCAAGAACAAGAACAAAACACATATAATAACAATCCACATACTGATCCTTACCCTGAAATGCTTAGGCATGGTACTAGATCAGACTGGATTAGGTTTCATTCATCTAGAAAGCAATTAAAAGATTTTTATAATGAACAACCCTCTTCATCTTATACCATAACTTTCAATATAGATAGACTTCCACATAGAAAAATAAGAAAATATATTACAACTTGGCTTCAACATATAAGCGGAACAATATATTTATTACCTCCAAATATGAGTGTAATGGAATATATACATTACGCTACCAGTTATTGGACAGGAGATGCTTTAGCTTGGTTGCTAAATCTTGAAACAATAAATCCAAATCAATTACAACGGATTAGAAATATTCAATCCAAACAAGAAGCTCTTGGGGAATTACTTAAATTATTACTAGCGGATTTTACAAGAGAAACATTCCTTGAAGATACTGACTATGAAAAACAATTATTAAAAATACAATTATGTGATATCTGTATGTTAGAAGAATTTGCTGCCAAATGCATAGGACTACTTTTTCATTTAAAAAATAATGACCAAAATGTTTTCTGGGTAAAAGGTTTTTTTTTACAAAAATACCTTATCCATGGAATAACATTATACAAGAAAGATATGACATTTTAAGACAAAGCATTACCGATGAAAATCATAACACGGGCTTGTTAAAAAAGGCATGTATGGATACTACGGAAAGGGTTTGTGAGCAAGCAAGCGCACAGAAATAAATGAAAAATAAAATTAAAAACTCAAAGCTTGGATTTTTCTGTTGTACAAAATATACTGAAGATATTAATACGCAATTTGGTTGTTCACTTGAATTCAAAAAAAAGGAAAAAAAATTTCAAAAGAAGAACAAAACCAAAATATCGAATTACTAGGAATAAGTAGAAATCAGAATATAAGAAAAAATTTAGAAAAGAAAATAAGTTTTCTAAGAAAAAATTTATTAAAAAGAAAATTTCAAAAAAGGCTGCAAATGTTTTAAATGTAATAAGGAAGGACAGTATGCTAATGAATGTCCAACAAATATACAAAATGTTGTAATATCAAATATTGAAGAATACGGTATTAATGTTGGCACTATTGAAGATATATCATGTGACGCCCCACCTCTATACCCACGCTAGCCGAGAACACTACAGAGTAATGCCGTCGACTAGCACGGAGAATAAGGCTGTTGAGGAGCGACCATCTATAGCCTTGCTTTAACTATCTATTAAATACATCGACAATTGCCATACCAAGCACATCGACATATCCAATGAATACTTAAAACAAAACCATAGGTGGCTGGAGGATATATAAGAACAGAATATAACAACTCAAATGCATTATACATCACTGAACAGTGGGTCATCATAAACACATATACTAATACATAACAGAGTATACAAAATGATACATGTCAAGTGGTATAGCAAACCACAATATACAGACGAGTTCACAAGAATACATATCAGAGTTACAACATAAGGACTACAAAAAGGCTATAACAAAAAGGAACAAGCGGAATAGTCCATGCGGAAGCAAAAGAGGCTAAGTTCAAAAGCACCTAACCTGAAACATCTCGGTCTGACCCGAGTATAAAATACACGGGTCAGTCTAGTTAAACAAATCAGTTAGATAAACTGAACGATAATGAACCTGCAAGATCATATAGTATAACAAATATCTCTAAGGGAGATAACACAATCATCAAACATAAGATGAATCATAACAAAACAAGCCTCATATCATCGACATCTCAAATAAACAAAGGATAAGAATATCCCAAAGCGAGCCAAAAGGCAAATAACAAATATCAATGAAGGTATACAAGTTCCGCAAGGTAATCGCTATATATCGTGCGGCTCAAAAAGACAAACACCGAAGGGCGATACCAAGGGAATATAGACATATCAATGAAACATAAGATTGCTCGAGCTCGGTACCGTATAAACAAGGATCCATGAGTCCGAAGACTCCAAACCCAATATCACCCATGCGGCTCATAAAGACCAACATCGTAAGCGATACTATAGGGCGACAAGCCTGAAGGTCCAAACCCAATATCACCCATGCGGCTCATAAAGACCAACATCGTAAGCGATACAATAGGGCGACAAACCCGAAGGCGACAAACCGTAGTGGCGAAGGTCCGAAGGCCCAGTACTGGACGCCACTAACTGGCGGAATGTGTCACAACTCTCAAAAAGGAATCCGAAAAGTGTTAACGTGAGTCCCATAACCATTCGTTCGCACTAAACGGTTTACTATCCGTCAGTCACTTTCACACTCAAAGCAGTACAAAGTTCACCTCATTTCATCGGTAAACAGGACCCGAAGGTCAAAACAATCAATCGAATAGGTCGGGGACTAATCGGAAAGATGAACGCACAGATTCATGGTCCGTGTTTTACCTAACCATTTAATCTTCCTTCCACTTCGCTTGAAGTGCGAAATTGTGTGCGTGCATTATAAATAGAATTTATGATTTGGAGAAGGGAGCTTTTAATACGATTTAGAGAGATTATTTATAAAACCAGTGAATGAAGTCAAAATAAGTTATCAAAGCCAAAGACGCAATATCAACCACTAAAAACCAACTTGAATCGATAAAATTTGGAAAACAATTCAAAATAAGCAAAAATAGGCAAAACAGGGAAAATAGGAGCAGGTCGGTCGGCCGTTATCAGAGCTCGGTCGACCGGACCCTGTTTTGGAAAAATTCTCGGGAAGCAGGTCGGTCGACCGGACCTCTGGGTCGGTCAACCGGAGCCTAAATTCCTGCACTTCCCGAACAGAGGCAGGGAAGTGCTCAGGTAGCAGGTCGGTCGACCGGACCTCTGGGTCGGTCGACCGGACCTCTGGGTCGGTCGGCCGGAGCCTCAATTCCTGCACTTCCTGCCCTATCAATGAATGCCAATCCTTTCCAAATCAAAAGCAATAGCACATGAATACTTGTTAGGAATTCATACCCAACAATCAAAGATGATTATAGTCATAGATGTGAGATAAAAATCTCATCTTTAACCCAAAAACAAGGAAGAAAGAGCTCAATTTGCAAGGAGGAGACCAACCAATCTCTACTTCAACTCAACAAGCTTCTATCTAAGATTAAAACAAGTATTTCCTAAATTTAGGTTTAGGAATTTCTAAGATTGAAGAGAGAAAGAGATAGAGAAGATGAAGAGGAGGCCTACCAATAGCTTCTCTTTGATTTTGGAGCAAGAATTCAAGTTGCAAGTTGAAACTAGGGCTTGCAATTTCTATTTCTTCTTCCTTTCCACCATTTTCAGTTTTACTTGAAGAAAAGAAATGAAATGAGGATGAATGAAGAGAAGGGGCTGAGTTAGAGGGTTAAGTGGGGTTTGGGGTTGAACCCAAAGCCAAAACCCAACTAGAAAAAGTAGCAAATTTCGACTTACTCCAAACATATCAAAAATTATACTCAAAAAGTTCGCAAACGACATTTTGAACTCAATGAAAGTGGTCTTGAGTCCCAATTCGGCCGTTTGCAGAAAGTAGCTTTTCGGACCATAATCCGACAAACGACGTCATATTTAAATAAAATATTTAAATATACGACCGATAATTATGCGGGTTGTTACAGACTCCTCTCCTTAAAGAAATTGCGTCCTCGCAATTCTTTAAGAAGAAAATAAAGAGTAAAAACCAAAAACATATCAACACGAAAGAATAACAGAATAAGAAGTACACCATAAAGTGCACGAAAGAATAAGTCCGAACTTGCTTTTTTCAGAGAATTCTATGGATTCCTATGCTCAAAATAATTCGGAACACCGACGTGGTACAAACAATACGTCAAATGAACCGAAGCTCAACAAATGAAGTGCAATAAAACGTCCGATGAACTTGGTAAAAAGATCATTCCATACGGACATCAACAAAGAAACAATCGCTTGTTGCTTACAACTAAGTGCATTGGCAACACGATCCCCCTTTTGGGAATAAAAAGAATATCCATGTAACGACCCATAAAGTTTTGTTAAATTTTAATGGTTTTATTTAGCGTACTTAATTAGATTTTTGAGAAATTTTAGATAATAATATTTTGAAACAAAATTTTTCATTCTAAATCCAAATATAATAAATTTAATACACATGCGTTTCAAACATATATATATAAAAAAAAAAAATCAAACTTACATTTATTAAAATCAAACATACATATAAGATAATATAATAAATTATAATATAGTATAGTATAACTGACATGCCTAAATGTATATGTCTTAATAACTAACGCATAAAGTTCCTATACGTATATATCATTATACTAATAAAAAAATCAAACTCCCTGTTAATAAATATTTCATATTTGTAAATAATTTCAAATTCTCACTTTTTACGTGATAAACCTACTAATAAAGAAGAAAAGTACATATTGAATAGTAGTGTGCTCTACTGCATGCACTAACACATTCTATTAAAATAAATTGTTCGAGGTAACGGTACCTTTAATTTTGACTTTATTTCTCCCGTTTCAAAATTTGAACGTGATATCCGTTCAAGCTATTAATCGCCTTAATTGATCTAAAATCAGTGGGTAGCTATCATTTTTCCTACCGTTCAAATTTTTATTTTTCTTTAGTAAACTTTTCAATCTTTGGATAGATTTCCCCATTCCTTGAATTCAGCTTACCTTGCCGTTTCCATTTTCAATGTATTCAATAAATTTATTCGTGACCTTCTTTGACTTTATATTGGCTCATTTATTTTCTTTACTATTTAATTGCTGTAAATATTCACCAAATCAAAACGTTGACAGTTACTCTTCATTTTCTTTTATTTTGATTAAATCACGTTGATGAATCAATGGGCAAATTTCCGTTTCTTTTACAATTAAAACTTTGAAACGTGCTACTCAATAAATTTATTACTTGAAATTTTCAGCTAAATCATAACTTTTGACCGTTGATATTTTATTCCTTATGTTACTTCCTTAATCATCGCGCTTTACTTTTGCCTTTCCATTTCAAGTGATGTGCGTTCAGCCTTCTTATTGGTTGAAAAAAAACGTATAACGTACTGTTATATAAATTCCTTACCATTTGATTTCTTTTGGCGTTTCAAAATTTAAACGCGCACCTATTATCAATTGCTTTATTATTTGTCAGCTGAATTTAGGAGACTGTTACAATTTCATTTATCTGTGACTTTATTGCTTCCTTCCGTTTCAAAAAAAAAAAAATTTGGAACGTGAATCCCAAGCAATAAAATAAATTGCTTTAAAGGATTCTCAATCGGTGTATAGCTATTACCATCCTATGCCATTTTAAAAGTTTGAAAACGTATAAAATGCCATACGTTATCTCGGTACATTTAATTTGTTTCCTTCGTTCCACGATATCCTAGCGTTATAAAATAAATTTATATTAACGTTATTATTCTTGAACTTGCATTCATTCCTGGAAAAAAAAAGTGTACGTTTCCCCTTTTGATTATATTCTTGCCTTTCTAAATTTCAACGGTTCATTGCCTTTCCTTTTGAACCAAATCCGTGACTTTTTTTCCATTTGTTTTCTAACGTTTACCTTGTACTCCAAGCTAAATTTATAAAATTTGTTTTAATTAAGTCAACTGAATCTCAGGGAAGGTTTCTATTCAATTAATTGCGTACTAATTTCTGACTGTTACTCTTCGTTTCCTTTTATTTGGCTTAAATCACGTTTGATAAATAAATGGGCAACTTTACGTTTCTTTTGATTTGAAAATTTTATTCGCACCTTCAGCACTGTTTCCCTTTCTTTTAAACATTCACTTGCACTTTTGATTTTATACGTAGCCGTTACTTTTATCAATCCCCTGAAATCACACATAACATCCATTCTATTTATCCTTCTTCCCCTCTCTTCATATTTTTTTCATTTTTGCTCTCAGAACACAATTTGCACCCTCCTTTCCACCTTCATCCACTGCCATATAAAAAAAAAAAAAACACACACGAAACGCATACAGATAACGAGCAGCAGTCACCTTCGTTTCTTTCCACCTCCCATGTAGCTTTGAACTAGCTTGGCCTCCACCCTATAACAATAGCGCCTCTTCCATACGAAACCTCCTACACCCGATGCTTCAACCCGGATCCGCCTTCAACAGCAAACCCATCAATTAATCCACCGTTGCCACATCCTTCGAAACCCGAGTCTGCTTTGGAAGTGGTGAACACTATAGGTAGGTTTATTTTATTTCTTCAAAGACTTATTTGCCTGAAGGTTTTGTCATTGGTTCTCCATCTTACTGTTGTATATGCATGTTTAGATCATTTTGTTTATGTTTATAATATATCAGTTTTGATTAATATAAAATATATATATATATATATATATATATATATATATATATATGAAATAATAATTTCTTTCGGTTGCATGAGGATTTGAGTGGAGATCGTGATCGTTCCCCAGGTTATAGGGCTCATGCGATTGTTTTGGGTTTTGTTTTTTTTTGCTAAATACTGTGTAAAGATTTTTTTTATATATAAGTTTATAAAATCTGGATTTATGATCTTCCAATTTACTTATATATCTGTATACTTTAAGTATGATTATATGTTAATATAACTAATTTTAAGACACTTGTCTGGGTGAATATTATATCAATTTTATATGTAACGGAGTAGTTAGTATATTTTATATATTTTATTATTTATGGGTTGTAAATAAATTTATATATATATGTATATAATATATATTGTTTTGAAGATGGTATTTTGAAACGTATGTAGTAGTATATATATACAATATGTTTATAAAAAAAAAAAGTTTTCTTTGATTGGTGGGTTGAGTTTACGCTAGTTTATATACGTACAATATTTAGTATCACAAGATAAGTTTGTATCGATATTAGTATGAACATTTATTTTTGAATATTAAATATAAAGATTTCATTGTATATTGGTTTAAAATATGTGTATAAGTATAGATTTTTATTTTTATGATTGGTGTTTAAATTTAATGTTGATTGTTATAAAATTTATATTTAACGTATCTTACTTCCTCTATCTCGTGCCCATCTTGACTTATCACTGAAAAATATCATATTCGTCGCAGCCATTATAGCCTTGACACTGTCTCGCTTGTTCGACCTTTGGGTTTGCTCGTATCCATTCGCTCTTGGTCTCGTTCATCTCTAGCCTCGAAAGGTGAGCGATCACTCACGATTAACGTTCTTTTATTTATTAAATTTGACTTCAATTGAAACGACAATTGAAATATGCTGCTGTTGGTTGTTTTACTGTTATGACTGCTATTATCTGTATCTGCTCACCTGTGACACCTGACACCATTATCGGTTAATTATTTATGTGATAATAATACAGATTGGTTGACAATTGATTGATTGATTGATTATCGTTTAAATTGGATGTTAATTACTACTGTTAAGTGATAACTAGTTTGCTAGTTAAATTTGGGGTAGTATAGTTTACAAATTAAGACGGATTACATATGACGGACCTTGATTTATTGAAACCTGACCCCGCCAGATGTAAATTTGATTAGTTAAATTTGACCCATTAATTGTCGTAGAAATTGATAAATTATACTTTAAATCCTTGAACGTAGTTTGGATTAATTGTTGTAGTATTAAACTGAAATTGAAATGGAACGACAAGTGAAAAACTAAAATGTAATAATCTTTATCTACATGACATGATAGTGTAGATTCTAGAAATAATTATACAAATAACAATGCGAATAAATACGATTATTTCGGAGTTATTGATTTACTTATTGAATTGTTATTGACCGTTGTTATTACTTGTTTATTTACTTTGACACCATCCCTGTCATCACACTGCAATTCCCTTTTGTTATGGTTGTTTTGAATTGAAATGGGTTTAAATGATAGACCCAAGCGGGTTTTATTTAATTTAAATTTGGGATTACGGGTGGAATGCTATCCACCCGTATATATTTAGTGTATGGATTGAAATGATAATATTCGTAACATTTGACCATATGAGAAGAAATATATGGTTTTATTTATGTGTAAATTCTTAAATACATGTATAAAAGGGAAATGATAAACATAGAGTTAATTATATCTAGTTTAATCAAGATGTGATTAAATACATAAATTATGATAAATATTTATGTAAATTTTATTTCGGAAAATTTTGCAATAATATTGAACAATTAGGATTGGGAAATAAAGTTATTTTGAAATGGTATTTAGATAAGGATTTATTTATCTAAATCAAATTGGAATTTATCGAATGAAATATTTCACGTTTAATAAAATTTAAGAAATTTGGGTAAAGTGTAATTCATGATCACTAAAATGATATTGAATCGAATAAGGGAGGGTTCAAGACTAGATAATAACGATGTAAAAAAAAATCGAGAATCTAGATGAAACTGTCAAATTTAAATTGTTATATATAAGCTATGAACTATAGTGTAATTAAATGGTTTAGAAATTCGGATATGTATTTGGAACCAAGATAGTCGAATCGGTTATGTAGATAACTAATCGAATTAAATGAAATTTGAGTTTGAACTAGATTGGGAATTTTATTTAGAAACTAGATTGGGAAAAATTTGGTTAAAATGTTGAATACTTAAAATATGGAAACATATTGAAATAAAAGGCAAAATTGAGATATCAAATCCAAATTTGAGAATTATAAATTTAAGTGGGAATTTTAGGAAGATTTAACTGATAAAATGAGATTGGATTTAATTTAAATAGGAAGGTCAGGTTGATGTGAACAATTTGTTAAGTTCAGGAAATTGAAATACTGTACTGCATACCTTACTCAATATATAGATACTAGTTTGGGAAATATGATTATTCGAAGTAAAAATTGACTGTTGGGTTGAAGTATAAATTAAGTGAATGACTACGGTGTAATAGTGTATATTTCTACCCTATAGATAGTTCTATGGACCCTTAGAGGATGGACATCCCAAACATCCTTTAAGTATATTGTATTTCAGTTGATATTTCATTTGAGTTGAATTTATTGATATAAGAATGTTAATCCTGACTCGAGTGTTTTGTGTTTTGCTTTACGCTCGGGTCAGACCAAATAATCCAGCATTCGAGACTCACCTTCGGAGATTGGAGCTTCATTTGGAGATCCAACTATCGTTTCAGCTTTCAGTTTTCTAGTTGACTGGTTCAGAGAAGTCATCGGCTCGTACTGAAGACCTTCCTGTATTCCAGAGATTCTGATGTATTTTATTTTAAACTCTCATGTATATAGTAGCTTCATGAACTACTATTTTTCTATTCCGCTGCATTATATTACTCTGTGTCTGTGATCTGTGTTTGATTTATTTACTGTATATTTTAAGTTTTGCCAAATTAAATTAACAATTCGGTATTTTGAATTTTTCAAGTCGGACATGTACGGTTTTAGTGTCGATTTGAATGGTCCAAAATAGCGGGCTGTTACAGTTGGTATCAGAGCTTTGGCTCCAGGCAAAACTTAGCATATATGGTAAATTTATTTACAGAATCACTTTCATTCGAGTTGAATCTCTTCCTTTTTGACTCGATTTCCTTTGAATTTTGTAATGTCCCTCAGTTTCGAAATTCATTCTTGTCTCTCCCTATTTATATTTGTTCGATTCTGGAGTATTCCATAACTCCACTGAATGATTTGTAAAAGGGGTGAAACTCCTTTTCAGTTGGCATTGATTCACCGAAGATTCATGTATCCTCGGTTTAGATGCTACTATCTACTGTTATTCCGAATTCTATATCTCCGACGATCGAATGTCGAATTGCCTCAGAATTCTACACCGATCTAATTTTGGAATCACGGTTGACAGGTAAAGGTCGCCCGCGATTTATAGAAGTATATCCATCTTCTATTTTGTAACTTAATTATCTCATCTTCGATCGAGTCTATCTTCGAATCAGGATTCTATTGATTAGAGTTCCTTTAAATTAAATCTCTATCTTTGTTTTGAAATCATCCTTTGAAAATCGGGTTTTGTTTGTATTTTAGAAATTGTTTATACCGAAATTATTATTTCGATAACTATGATTTTATTCTATATATATAAAGAAAATGTTTTCGGTAGAGATTATATACCTATATATAAAGCAAATAAGAAATGTTATTCTATATAAAAAGGGTTTTGAAAGGATTTGAAATTTTGAAAAATTATAAGAAATTGATTTATATGAAAATGATTTATAATTGAAGTGTTAAATTTGAAATTCGAGAATTGAATTCCGGTATTTTGAAATTGGTTTTAAGATTTTGGAAATTATATATAAATAATACGATTTAAAAGTATTTTTCCGAATAAGAAATATTTCAAATAAATTCAAATGAATTCCAATAATTTTGAAGATATTTCAAAGAAGTTTTCAAGAAAATAGAAGTCCAGAACTCACTTATGTCGCTGGAGAATAATTTCGGTGATGAGTGCACGCATCATCGACATTGATTTTCGAGTTTCAGAGTGGGGGAGAGGCCACTTTAATAGCTTCGCTATGCGAGTGATTTTGTAAAACCGTTTTTGATTTCAAATTCCGAAGTATAATTTGATATTTTCGAAAGATATATGTATATATTTGAAACAATTTGAAGTAAGACCGGTGTTCAGTCCTCGAGTTTTCGATTTGACTTAGAATAACTCTATTTATAAAAATTGATTTCCATCTCTTGGATTTGAAATTGATTTTCACCGACTATTTTGAAGGTTCGAGCACTTCCAAATCAAGGTTTAAAGGTTTAAAAAAAAAAACCAAGATATTTCGAAAGGTATAAAATATTTGATAAAGTATGCAAGTTTTGTTGTATGAGGTTAAACCTTTTATTAAGTAAGAGAATATGGCTATTTTAATTATACTATTATAGAATTTAGTTTTTAAAGGTTTTGAAAGAATTTTAGTTTTAAATAGCGGTTTTCAAAAAGGTAAATTGGATATTTCAAATAGAAGTAAATAGTTTAAAGGTTTTAAAGGGATAATTATAAATTTGGAAACCATTTTGAATATAATTGATTTTGAGAAAAATATTTGGTTTTGAAAATTAAATTGAAAAAAAAAACCCCAGTACTTATATGATGATTTTGGAAATGAATTTGTTTGACTTGAATTATTTTAATCTGGAAACTGGGATAATTTTCTAAACCTATTATTTTGGGAACTTTGAAATTCAGACATTTAATTTGGAAGAAAATTTGGTGAAATCATATATGATTTTGAAACTGAATTGATATTGAAATAATTTGAAATTGAGAACCTTAGATTACTAAGCACTTGATTTGGGAGTGGTCGAACTTATATAAAATGGATTGTATAAGTATGAAGTTGATTTGAAATCCATTGATTTGAAAGGTACTATATGATATATATTTTTTCGAAGTAAAGATATGGAAAGTGCCTTCTGCTTGATATCCGCTTTGTGGCCACAGCGTGGATTCATTCTATCGATATTATTCTCTCTGATTTTTGGTTTTCCGGATGTAATACTCGAGTGTTCCCACCGTGGCGTAACCCGCGGTTTCTTTTTCTCTCGTGAATGCACAGCGAAATTGCCTGGCTGAGTCTTGCCTAGGGGTACGGATTGTTTCCTGGGGGAACCAGGCGTAACCATTGTGTATCCTGCAATCTGTGTAGGTCGCGAATAGTAGCGCAAGTGCCTGGCTGAGTCTTTCCTGGGGGTACGGATTGTTTCCTGGGGGAACCAGGCGTAACCATTGTGTATCCTGCACCCTACTAGTCATCATGGCGTAACTCGCAGGGCTGTGAAAGCTTACGGATATGGATTGTTTCCTGGGGGAACCAGGCGTAACCATTGTGTATCTGCGAACCATGATCGGACAAAGGTTTTGGTTTGGTTGTTTTGTTTGGATTGTACTTTCCATATCTGTTTTTAAAGGTTTTCAAGTATTTTCACTGGGTGTTGAAACAAGTCTACTAAGTACTTGAAGAAATTCTAGCTTTGCGCCTGATCAACGCATGGCCAGAGTCTGCAAGAACGAGGATAAACTTGTTAAAACATTGAGTTATAAAAGTATTTTCGAAAGAAAAATTGGTTTCAATATAAAAGTATTTATTTATAAAGGTATTTTATTATAAAAGTATTTTCAACAAAGAAATTTTGAATTAATATTTGAAATATAAATTCTTATGGTTCTATATTTATTACTCGTGCCCGATTCTATTCTTTGAATCTACCTTATCTGCTTAGTTTAGTTATTCACCTTGATTCCTTTTTCCAAATCTACCTTCCTTCCTTGTTGGATATATCCTTTAAAATATTGTTTAATTATATACTACATGGTTTAATAGAAATTTTTAGTGGTATAAATATCTTTGAAGTTATTAATTAAATAAAACATATTTAAAGAAAATTTAATTTCAAATGAAGTTTTCAAATAAATATTTCAAATAAAATGTATATAGTTAAATAAATTGTTAATCCTTGTCTTTCAATCTATTTATCTTTCTAGTCATTTCTATTCTCCTCCCTTCTTCCTTTTCGGGGACGAAAAGTTTTGAGTGGGGGAGAGTGTAACGACCCATAAAGTTTTGTTAAATTTTAATGGTTTTATTTAGCGTACTTAATTAGATTTTTGAGAAATTTTAGATAATAATATTTTGAAACAAAATTTTTCATTCTAAATCCAAATATAATAAATTTAATACACATGCGTTTCAAACATATATATATAAAAAAAAAAAATCAAACTTACATTTATTAAAATCAAACATACATATAAGATAATATAATAAATTATAATATAGTATAGTATAACTGACATGCCTAAATGTATATGTCTTAATAACTAACGCATAAAGTTCCTATACGTATATATCATTATACTAATAAAAAAATCAAACTCCCTGTTAATAAATATTTCATATTTGTAAATAATTTCAAATTCTCACTTTTTACGTGATAAACCTACTAATAAAGAAGAAAAGTACATATTGAATAGTAGTGTGCTCTACTGCATGCACTAACACATTCTATTAAAATAAATTGTTCGAGGTAACGGTACCTTTAATTTTGACTTTATTTCTCCCGTTTCAAAATTTGAACGTGATATCCATTCAAGCTATTAATCGCCTTAATTGATCTAAAATCAGTGGGTAGCTATCATTTTTCCTACCGTTCAAATTTTTATTTTTCTTTAGTAAACTTTTCAATCTTTGGATAGATTTCCCCATTCCTTGAATTCAGCTTACCTTGCCGTTTCCATTTTCAATGTATTCAATAAATTTATTCGTGACCTTCTTTGACTTTATATTGGCTCATTTATTTTCTTTACTATTTAATTGCTGTAAATATTCACCAAATCAAAACGTTGACAGTTACTCTTCATTTTCTTTTATTTTGATTAAATCACGTTGATGAATCAATGGGCAAATTTCCGTTTCTTTTACAATTAAAACTTTGAAACGTGCTACTCAATAAATTTATTACTTGAAATTTTCAGCTAAATCATAACTTTTGACCGTTGATATTTTATTCCTTATGTTACTTCCTTAATCATCGCGCTTTACTTTTGCCTTTCCATTTCAAGTGATGTGCGTTCAGCCTTCTTATTGGTTGAAAAAAAAACGTATAACGTACTGTTATATAAATTCCTTACCATTTGATTTCTTTTGGCGTTTCAAAATTTAAACGCGCACCTATTATCAATTGCTTTATTATTTGTCAGCTGAATTTAGGAGACTGTTACAATTTCATTTATCTGTGACTTTATTGCTTCCTTCCGTTTCAAAAAAAAAAAAATTTGGAACGTGAATCCCAAGCAATAAAATAAATTGCTTTAAAGGATTCTCAATCGGTGTATAGCTATTACCATCCTATGCCATTTTAAAAGTTTGAAAACGTATAAAATGCCATACGTTATCTCGGTACATTTAATTTGTTTCCTTCGTTCCACGATATCCTAGCGTTATAAAATAAATTTATATTAACGTTATTATTCTTGAACTTGCATTCATTCCTGGAAAAAAAAAGTGTACGTTTCCCCTTTTGATTATATTCTTGCCTTTCTAAATTTCAACGGTTCATTGCCTTTCCTTTTGAACCAAATCCGTGACTTTTTTTCCATTTGTTTTCTAACGTTTACCTTGTACTCCAAGCTAAATTTATAAAATTTGTTTTAATTAAGTCAACTGAATCTCAGGGAAGGTTTCTATTCAATTAATTGCGTACTAATTTCTGACTGTTACTCTTCGTTTCCTTTTATTTGGCTTAAATCACGTTTGATAAATAAATGGGCAACTTTACGTTTCTTTTGATTTGAAAATTTTATTCGCACCTTCAGCACTGTTTCCCTTTCTTTTAAACATTCACTTGCACTTTTGATTTTATACGTAGCCGTTACTTTTATCAATCCCCTGAAATCACACATAACATCCATTCTATTTATCCTTCTTCCCCTCTCTTCATATTTTTTTCATTTTTGCTCTCAGAACACAATTTGCACCCTCCTTTCCACCTTCATCCACTGCCATATAAAAAAAAAAAAAACACACACGAAACGCATACAGATAACGAGCAGCAGTCACCTTCGTTTCTTTCCACCTCCCATGTAGCTTTGAACTAGCTTGGCCTCCACCCTATAACAATAGCGCCTCTTCCATACGAAACCTCCTACACCCGATGCTTCAACCCGGATTCGCCTTCAACAGCAAACCCATCAATTAATCCACCGTTGCCACATCCTTCGAAACCCGAGTCTGCTTTGGAAGTGGTGAACACTATAGGTAGGTTTATTTTATTTCTTCAAAGACTTATTTGCCTGAAGGTTTTGTCATTGGTTCTCCATCTTACTGTTGTATATGCATGTTTAGATCATTTTGTTTATGTTTATAATATATCAGTTTTGATTAATATAAAAAAAATATATATATATATATGAAATAATAATTTCTTTCGGTTGCATGAGGATTTGAGTGGAGATCGTGATCGTTCCCCAGGTTATAGGGCTCATGCGATTGTTTTGGGTTTTGTTTTTTTTTTGCTAAATACTGTGTAAAGATTTTTTTTATATATAAGTTTATAAAATCTGGATTTATGATCTTCCAATTTACTTATATATCTGTATACTTTAAGTATGATTATATGTTAATATAACTAATTTTAAGACACTTGTCTGGGTGAATATTATATCAATTTTATATGTAACGGAGTAGTTAGTATATTTTATATATTTTATTATTTATGGGTTGTAAATAAATTTATATATATATGTATATAATATATATTGTTTTGAAGATGGTATTTTGAAACGTATGTAGTAGTATATATATACAATATGTTTATAAAAAAAAAAAAGTTTTCTTTGATTGGTGGGTTGAGTTTACGCTAGTTTATATACGTACAATATTTAGTATCACAAGATAAGTTTGTATCGATATTAGTATGAACATTTATTTTTGAATATTAAATATAAAGATTTCATTGTATATTGGTTTAAAATATGTGTATAAGTATAGATTTTTATTTTTATGATTGGTGTTTAAATTTAATGTTGATTGTTATAAAATTTATATTTAACGTATCTTACTTCCTCTATCTCGTGCCCATCTTGACTTATCACTGAAAAATATCATATTCGTCGCAGCCATTATAGCCTTGACACTGTCTCGCTTGTTCGACCTTTGGGTTTGCTCGTATCCATTCGCTCTTGGTCTCGTTCATCTCTAGCCTCGAAAGGTGAGCGATCACTCACGATTAACGTTCTTTTATTTATTAAATTTGACTTCAATTGAAACGACAATTGAAATATGCTGCTGTTGGTTGTTTTACTGTTATGACTGCTATTATCTATATCTGCTCACCTGTGACACCTGACACCATTATCGGTTAATTATTTATGTGATAATAATACAGATTGGTTGACAATTGATTGATTGATTGATTATCGTTTAAATTGGATGTTAATTACTACTGTTAAGTGATAACTAGTTTGCTAGTTAAATTTGGGGTAGTATAGTTTACAAATTAAGACGGATTACATATGACGGACCTTGATTTATTGAAACCTGACCCCGCCAGATGTAAATTTGATTAGTTAAATTTGACCCATTAATTGTCGTAGAAATTGATAAATTATACTTTAAATCCTTGAACGTAGTTTGGATTAATTGTTGTAGTATTAAACTGAAATTGAAATGGAACGACAAGTGAAAAACTAAAATGTAATAATCTTTATCTACATGACATGATAGTGTAGATTCTAGAAATAATTATACAAATAACAATGCGAATAAATACGATTATTTCGGAGTTATTGATTTACTTATTGAATTGTTATTGACCGTTGTTATTACTTGTTTATTTACTTTGACACCATCCCTGTCATCACACTGCAATTCCCTTTTGTTATGGTTGTTTTGAATTGAAATGGGTTTAAATGATAGACCCAAGCGGGTTTTATTTAATTTAAATTTGGGATTACGGGTGGAATGCTATCCACCCGTATATATTTAGTGTATGGATTGAAATGATAATATTCGTAACATTTGACCATATGAGAAGAAATATATGGTTTTATTTATGTGTAAATTCTTAAATACATGTATAAAAGGGAAATGATAAACATAGAGTTAATTATATCTAGTTTAATCAAGATGTGATTAAATACATAAATTATGATAAATATTTATGTAAATTTTATTTCGGAAAATTTTGCAATAATATTGAACAATTAGGATTGGGAAATAAAGTTATTTTGAAATGGTATTTAGATAAGGATTTATTTATCTAAATCAAATTGGAATTTATCGAATGAAATATTTCACGTTTAATAAAATTTAAGAAATTTGGGTAAAGTGTAATTCATGATCACTAAAATGATATTGAATCGAATAAGGGAGGGTTCAAGACTAGATAATAACGATGTAAAAAAAAAATCGAGAATCTAGATGAAACTGTCAAATTTAAATTGTTATATATAAGCTATGAACTATAGTGTAATTAAATGGTTTAGAAATTCGGATATGTATTTGGAACCAAGATAGTCGAATCGGTTATGTAGATAACTAATCGAATTAAATGAAATTTGAGTTTGAACTAGATTGGGAATTTTATTTAGAAACTAGATTGGGAAAAATTTGGTTAAAATGTTGAATACTTAAAATATGGAAACATATTGAAATAAAAGGCAAAATTGAGATATCAAATCCAAATTTGAGAATTATAAATTTAAGTGGGAATTTTAGGAAGATTTAACTGATAAAATGAGATTGGATTTAATTTAAATAGGAAGGTCAGGTTGATGTGAACAATTTGTTAAGTTCAGGAAATTGAAATACTGTACTGCATACCTTACTCAATATATAGATACTAGTTTGGGAAATATGATTATTCGAAGTAAAAATTGACTGTTGGGTTGAAGTATAAATTAAGTGAATGACTACGGTGTAATAGTGTATATTTCTACCCTATAGATAGTTCTATGGACCCTTAGAGGATGGACATCCCAAACATCCTTTAAGTATATTGTATTTCAGTTGATATTTCATTTGAGTTGAATTTATTGATATAAGAATGTTAATCCTGACTCGAGTGTTTTGTGTTTTGCTTTACGCTCGGGTCAGACCGAATAATCCAGCATTCGAGACTCACCTTCGGAGATTGGAGCTTCATTTGGAGATCCAACTATCGTTTCAGCTTTCAGTTTTCTAGTTGACTGGTTCAGAGAAGTCATCGGCTCGTACTGAAGACCTTCCTGTATTCCAGAGATTCTGATGTATTTTATTTTAAACTCTCATGTATATAGTAGCTTCATGAACTACTATTTTTCTATTCCGCTGCATTATATTACTCTGTGTCTGTGATCTGTGTTTGATTTATTTACTGTATATTTTAAGTTTTGCCAAATTAAATTAACAATTCGGTATTTTGAATTTTTCAAGTCGGACATGTACGGTTTTAGTGTCGATTTGAATGGTCCAAAATAGCGGGCTGTTACAATCCAGATCATAAGATACAAGGTACTCGAGCCAACACTAAGTTCCTTACGAGAAAATAATCATTCAAAATTATGGTTGGTGGGGAAAACAAAATTCCTCACCCAAAAATAATGATGCCTAATACAAAGAGCGAAAACAATAGCCGTGAGCACTAGATCATAAGTGGCATATCTAGTCTCGATAGGCCTTAATGATTTAAAAACATAAGTGATAACACGTTCTCTTTTGCAAGGGAACGACATCCAAACCAATACGATTAGCATTGATACAAAAGATAAGGTCTTGGTTCCCTTCGGGAACCACAAGAATAAGAGAGTATCGAACAAGAATTCTTTCAAATAATCTTCATTCTCGAAAAACTAAAACTTTCAAAATCACAATTATCTTTATGTAATTATCTTTCTGGAAAAATTCACTTATTTCAAATCAATTTATTGTGTCAAATTGTCTCATCAAAGCATTTAGGAGATTACTATCGATAACGTTGATCAAGCGCATCGACCATAATTCTTAAAGCACTCAATGGGCAATACATTCACAAAACCATCTTCTATAAGATAAACATGTTTCTAAAAACTTTTAAAAATTCACTTTGTTCGTTTTAAGAACAAAAATCCCATTTATATTTATAAATAAATCTTATGAAAAAGATTTGCAAAAATTTTAAATTGCTAATTTCCATCCAAAACCAATAAATACTAAAATGGAATCATCGAGATATTCATAGAATATTCGATTCATATAATGGATGAAATGAGCTAGACAAACTGAATGACATACCAAATCATTCATAAGAATCACAACGAGTGCAGAACGCGGTAAGTGGAATGCTAACTTCCGCAACTCGTAGCTAAATCAAAACCGGTGGCAAGGTCGAGCTGAAAAGATCTTAACACTACTTAGAAGATTGCTTAGGTGATAATCCTAAGACAAAAACAATTTACCAGAAAATTCTCAAAATACATAAATGAGAGAAACACACTTTCCTCATCATGAGGGTTTAGAGAATAAAATGATGCCATCAAATTGGAATCGAAATCACCAAGAAAATAGAAACATTCCGGAATAGATGGAGACATACCTTATCCCTAAGAAGAACCTCCAGGAGCACCAGCTGCATTTAACTTGCCAGTTGGAGAATTATTTGGAGCAATGGGACAAGTGGAACTACGATGGCCTTCCTTCTTGCAATAGCGGCAGAAGAGAGGCTTAGGACAAGCTCGAATCATATGATCAGGAGAACTACAATTGAAACACTTCCGAATGGAAGGTGTTCCAGCAGACTGAGACTGAGAATCAGATTCAACGGGTTTTTTCTTCTTGGAAGAGAAAAATTCCTGTTCATCCAATGGAGACTGCTTTTTGTCGGGGTTCTTGCGAACCTCAACATCATCATCACTATCACACTCCCTCTCGATGGCTTCGAGATGTAGTGCGAAATCAACTAACTCCTCAAAAGAAAGCTTAAGCTCAAGCATCAAGGTTTTCTTAAGATATTTCTTAAGACCAGAAACAAACTTCATATTCTTCCTATAAGAAGTGTTAATGAATTCAAGACCATACTTAGATAAGGCCTCGAAAGATGCAACATATTCAGGAACGAAAGACTCCCCTTGCTTTAATTCAAGAAAGCGCCGGGACAACAAAGCTTTCTCAGATTCAGGAACGAACTTGAGTTTGAATCGCTCCCGAAACTGTGTCCAAGAAAGAGCAGACTCATCAATTTCGGCTATAAGAAGCTCGTACCAATCAAGGGCACGCTCTTGCAATAAGCTAGAAGTTACAAGAACTCTATCATGATCAGAAATATCCATTCTAGTGAAGATACGTTCGCACGTGCGAACCCAAGCTTGGACTTCAAGAACAGACTCGGTGCCTTTAAACGGCTTTCCTCCAAGATGAGAAAAATCACTGCACAGGCGTGCAAAGGTAGACTTGTGAGGTGGAGATACACGAGTAGGAGCTGGAGGCTGAATGCTCCTAAACAACTCCATAAACTGATCGGCTGACATATAAACGTCATCCGGATGTGAGCCGCTGGATTGCCCAGCATCCGAACGTCGTCCTCTGCCTCTTCCAACCATAAGCTGAAAGTTAAAGAAGATAAAGATTAACCACAAGGTAGATATTTCAATACGGAATACTACGGAATAAAAATACATTCCTAGACGTATTCCCAAATTCTATCCACCTCAAAAACACGGAAGGGATGGAGGCAAGATGATTCAAAGATTTGTAACACTTGTTACACTTTGATGTACCATTATATGTGCTTATATCCTGTGTTTATCATACTTTGTTCTGAACCTCAGCTCTGATACCAAGTTATGACGCCCCACCTCTATACCCACGCTAGCCAAGAACACTACAGAGTAATGCCGTCGACTAGCACGGAGAATAAGGCTGTTGAGGAGCGACCATCTATAGCCTTGCTTTAACTATCTATTAAATACATCGACAATTGTCATACCAAGCACATCGACATATCCAATGAATACTTAAAACAAAACCATAGGTGGCTGGAGGATATATCAGAACAGAATATAACAACTCAAATGCAGTATACATCACAGAACAGTGGGTCATCATAAACACATATACTGATACATAACAGAGTATACAAAATGATACATGTCAAGTGGTATAGCAAACCACAATATACAGACGAGTTCACAAGAATACATATCAGAGTTACAACATAAGGACTACAAAAAGGCTATAACAAAAAGGAACAAGCGGAATAGTCCATACGGAAGCAAAAGAGGTTAAGTCCAAAAGCCCCTAACCTGAAACATCTCGGTCTGACCCGAGTATAAAATACACGGGTCAGTCTAGCTAAACAAATCAGTTAGATAAACTGAACGATAATGAACCTGCAAGATCATATAGTATAACAAATATCTCTAAGGGAGATAACACAATCATCTAATATAAGATGAATCATAACAAAACAAGCCTCATATCATCGGCATCTCAAATAAACAAAGGATAAGAATATCCCAAAGCGAGCCAAAAGGCAAATAACAAATACCAATGAAGGTATACAAGTTCCGCAAGGTAATCGCTATATATCGTGCGGCTCAAAAAGACCAACACCGAAGGGCGATACCAAGGGAATATAGACATATCAATGAAACATAAGATTGCCCGAGCTCAGTACTGTATAAACAAGGATCCATGAGTCCAAAGACTCCAAACCCAATATCACCCATGCGGCTCATAAAGACCAACATCGTAAGCGATACTATAGGGCGACAAGCCCGAAGGTCCAAACCCAATATCACCCATGCGGCTCATAAAGACCAACATCGTAAGCGATACTATAGGGCGACAAACCCGAAGGCGACAAACCGTAGTGGCGAAGGTCCGAAGGCCCAGTACTGGACACCACTAACTGGCGGAATGTGTCACAACTATCGAAAAGGAATCCGAAAAGTGTTAACGTGAGTCCCATAACCATTCGTTCGCACTAAACGGTTTACTATCCGTCAGTCACTTTCACACTCAAAGCAGTACAAAGTTCACCCAATTTCATCGGTAAACCAGACCTGAAGGTCAAAACAATCAATCGAATAGGTCGGGGACGAATCAGAAAGATGAACGCACGGATTCATGGTCCGTGTTTTACCTAACCATTTAATCTTCCTTTTACTTCGCTTGAAGTGCGAAATTGTGTGTGTGCATTATAAATAGAATTTATGATTTGGAGAAGGGAGCTTTTAATACGATTTAGAGAGATTATTTATAAAACCCGTGAGTGAAGCCAAAATAAGTTATCGAAGCCAAAGACACAATATCAACCACTAAAAACCAACTTGAATCGATAAAATTTGGAAAACCAATCAAAATAAGCAAAAATAGGCAAAACAGGGAAAATAGGAGCAGGTCGGTCGGCCGTTATCAGAGCTCGGTCGACCGGAACCTGTTCTGGAAAAATTCTCGGGAAGCAGGTCGGTCGACCGGACCTCTGGGTCGGTCAGCCGGAGCCTAAATTCCTGCACTTCCCGAACAGAGGCAGGGAAGTGCTCAAGTAGTAGGTTGGTCGACCGGACCTTTGGGTCGGTCGGCCGGAGCCTCAATTCCTGCACTTCCTGCCCTATCAATGAATGCCAATCCTTTCCAAATCAAAAGCAATAGCACATGAATACTTGTTAGGAATTCATACCCAACAATCAAAGATGATTATAGTCATAGATGTGAGATAAAAATCTCACCTTTAACCCAAAAACAAAGAAGAAAGAGCTCAATTTGCAAGGAGGAGACCAACCAATCTCTACTTTAACTCAACAAGCTTCTATCTAAGATTAAAACAAGTATTTCCTAAATTTAGGTTTAGGAATTTCTGAGATTGAAGAGAGAAAGAGATAGAGAAGATGAAGAGGAGGCCTACCAATAGCTTCTCTTTGATTTTGGAGCAAGAATTCAAGTTGCAAGTTGAAACTAGGGCTTGCAATTTCTATTTCCTCTTCCCTTCCACCATTTTCAGTTTTACTTGAAGAAAGAAATGAAATGAGGATGAATAAAGGGAAGGGGCTGAGTTAGAGGGTTAAGTGGGGTTTGGGGTTGAACCCAAAGCCAAAACCCAACTAGAAAAAGTAGCAAATTTCGACTTACTCCAAACATATCAAAGATTATACTCAAAAAGATCGCAAATGACATTTTGAACTCAATGGAAGTGGTCTTGAGTCCCAATTCGGCCGTTTGCAGAAAGTAGCTTTTCGGACCATAATCCGACAAACGACGTTATATTTAAATAAAATATTTAAATATACGACCGATAATTATGTGGGTTGTTACATATCAAGTGACGCTGATTCATCTGTATACGAAATTGAATCAATCTATTCTAACACCACCAAAAATGAAGATGAACTTAATGATTCTTTTGATAATTTTAAAATAAACATGATTACAATCAATCAGACACATAATCAAATAAAAATTATTCCACTAACTATATATGCTATACTCCCAAAAAAGGAAAAAATAAACTCTCCAGGTTACACATTGTATGCAGCTAAATGCTCTAGATTAAGATGATACTTCACAACGGAAGTATTTTTGGACCTACTAATCAAAATCCCACTTGGGTATTATGGGCAAATTTATAATATACCAAAACATACAAAAGAAAATATTTTCATAACACATGGATTAATTTGAACCCCTTTCTAAAATTAATGCTTCTATACTATTTAAAAGTACTAGTATGGAAGATAAAGATTATATTATAGAGCAAGGAGACCCAATAGGATTACTTGTTTTACATAAATATGAAGATCTTCCGATTATAAAAGAAGAAATATATGATCATGATATTTCCGCCCCATTAAGTGGTTCCACATCACGATCATCGAGAAATAAAGAGTCAGAATCATATCATGAATATAGGATATATAGAAAACTTTTACATCTGAAGAAACATCAAACCCGCAAATACAAGATAGTTCAGGAGAACAATTTGAGGTCACTGATGAAGATTTAGAAAAATTAAAAGAAGCAATCCCTCATTCGGATAAAAAGGATATTTATAAACACTAACTTTTAAATCTAGATTTCTAAATCAACATACATATATATTTGAATGAATGCAAGGAAATATAGAGTTAAAGGGAGACAAAGACTTTACTTCCATAAGTCTTTTGAATAAAAATAAAATTGAAAAACTAAAAGCTAAATATCCAAAAATGAAATACCTTCATATAGGTCTAATACAACTAAAAATAACAGGATTATTTAGAACAGGAATTGATACTCCAATAATGATAGTCTGTATGGACGAAAGAATTATCAATAATCCTTTAAATAGTATTATTGGAGGAGCTAAGTCAAACTTAGCAAATAGATTATTAGGAGTAAATATACATCCTGATTTTTGTATAAGTCTTTGTGACGATCCCGATTTTCCGTTGCCGAAAAACCGAACCGTTATGGTTGAAGAAAAAGAAAGAGGTAGAAGGAGAGAGAAAAAGAGAGAAACAGAACAACAAAACAGAAAGAACAACAGAACAATATCAGAATCTCACAATCGCAGCGGAACAACATATAATAGATAAATGAATATTCAATAAAACAAAAGAACTATACATTTTATACATTACATCACATTACATTCATCATCAGAGTTTACAACAAACAAACAGCGGAAAAGAAATACTATATACAATAGATAATATGCTACACCATCCAGCTCGCCTTCGGATATCTGTAGCAACACCTGAATCCAGAATGACCTGCTAACCTAACTCTAGACTGCCCGTGTGGAAATTGGTGGGCACCCAGAGTTTAGGAAGGGAACAATAAACTCCAGGTCAGTCATGTGACTGGTGTGAGAACTAAAAACAGTTATTTATCTTTAAAACAAAGAATAAGATATTTTTTTTAAATAAATTCGCAATGCTTTTTGAAAATGAAACTACCATAAGGTCTCCCGCCACACACACAATGCAAACGCAGACTTGGAGGAGGTTTCTCCTTATGATAGTCAAAGATGCTTACTACGCAAAATCAAATCATTTTTGATATTATTATTAGTGCATAGTGTAGAAAACAATTTCGAAAGTAGAATATAAATCTTAGCCGGCATAGGTACCATTATATTATGCCTACTATAGCTACCATATTAGATGGCAGGTTCTACAACTAAAACCGTACAAGGCTCGTATTGTTTATTTGGATTTCCAACAAATGGTCAGGCCAAGGAACTTCCCATTGCCACATGGAAACGCCTCTGGAATGACGTCCCGAGAACTTAACCGGATCTCTGCCAACACAAGGCCGGGTTACCCCTAATTGGGTAACTACTAACACGAATATGTCATTCCCCGATCGTAACCGATCTATATCTGAGGATCCCCGATTTCCAACAACCACAAAGTAATAAATTTGCAGTTACCACATAGGTTAAGTATCTGGGCTCCATACCATGATACCACCTCTATCCAGAAGGAATGACATACACTAAAGAGGTGCTACCCCCTAATAACCTTGCCGCATCTTTCCTGTTTTGACCATTTCCGGGGTGTGAGACTCGATGAAGTCTCGTCCACAAAGCCACGCTTTACAAAAGCAGTGCTTTGGGTCAACAAATGATCAAAGCAATGATCATCAAGATAGACGATCAAACAAATGATCCTATCACAAATGATCATTCAACAATCATTTCACAGCAACACTTAGTATATCACACTACCAAATTGGGAGTATATCACTAATGACCTTCAATTATATAACCTCTGAGCTCGTACGTCTCAGAGAAGGGTGTTAAGCTAAAAGAATAAATTCTCCGCCACCAACAGAAATATATTTGAAAGAAATCAGCTTTATATCTCAACTTGTAATGTCAGACATACAATCCATACAAGTCTGTTCCGGGATCGAACAGAACCGAAGGCACTTCCAAAGAAGCCCTTGAAATCCGGATATTCACTAATCACGTCCGGACATCCCGTCACTAAGGGTGATAAACCTCTATATCGGAGATCAGCCGATGCAGAGTAACTCGACGGTAATCCATCCGTTTTCACAAATATCCGGTCTTCAACACCGGTCTTCAATTGCAATTCATAACGACGTATCACATATTCGGAGTGGGTTATACGACCCCATGGTCCTTTCCCGGTTAATCCGAATAGTGAGCGCTTATTTTTAAAAAAATATGGCATCCAATTCAAACAATCACAACAAATACCTATTTAGAGGTAAATATTGATAGTCGGTTATTTAACTATCAATAAAGATGTGCAACATCACCAGATTCCAAATAATTTCTCAAATTATTTAATTTCCCAAAAATATCATTACTAGATATAAAATTTCCATACTTCAAAAATAAATCAATATTTATTTTGAAAACAAATTTTCCCTTTCCATTTATAAATTCTATAGTGAATTTATATTTCAAAATATTTATTGATCTACAGTTTTCAATAGATTCAAATATTCAATTCTAATTTATCTTCAAAAAGATAAATTCTTAAAACATTTCAGTTTATATTGGAAAAACATTTCCATACTTATTCTAATAATAAGTATTTCACAAATCTTATTTATTTTCAACAATTTTGAAAATATTCAATATACTTAAACCATAGTTAAGTATATTTTTCATTCTTTAAGGAAAACATTCTCTTATTCACATTTATTTGGTTCAAAACGACTGTTGCGTAAAACATCGTTACGACAACCCAAAATCACTAGTATAGGGATTCGAAATTAAATAGATATATAAATCCCAATACTATACAAAAATATTTCCTTTCGGAAATCATTTACTATAACAACAGTGTTATAGTCCATCATTCCCTTCTATTTCTCGAAAACGTCTATTTCAACAATGAATGTTGAAATCTATGTTTTCATTTCCTTCTATTTCTCGAAAACATCTATTTCAACAATGAATGTTGAAATCTATGTTTTCATTTCCTTCTATTTCTCGAAAACGTCTATTTCAACAATGAATGTTGAAATCTATGTTTTCATTTCCTTCTATTTCTCGAAAACGTCTATTTCAACAATGAATGTTGAAATCTATGTATTCGATACTCAATGCAATTTAAAACATCTTTAAATCGTTTTAAATTTCATTTAAAACATTCTTTTCCAAAATATCCATTTTTATTAATAATATATTCACCGTTCAAAACGTGAATATAACTTCTTTAATAATTTCTATATTCAATTTATCAGTTTCAATTGATTACGAATTTATAAACAATGTTTACAAATCCTATCCCTACTTATAAACTCCGATTTATAAATTTCCTTTATCAATCCAATTCAATTTATAAACCCAATTACATATACCAAAAGCTATATTATAAGTTAAATACTTATAATATTATTCATTTACCAAATCGTTCCTTTGAATTTCACAAATCTTAAATCTTATTACTTATAAGATTTCTTTATATATTTCCTATTTCCAGCTTATCAAATTCAATTTGATTTCGGATTTATAAAACAACGTTTATAAATCCCAATTATAATTTCATAAACTTCTATTTACAAAAACCAATTTTTTAACAAATTCCATTTCTATTTCTTTTAAATGCCAAAGTCCGATTTATAAGTAATTTTACTTATAATCTTTTATTTTTCAAATCTATCCAGTTTACAACTTCACAATTTTATAAATTTAAAACTTTCGATTTACTTATAAAAATCCATTTTTATTTCACTTTAATACTTATGAGAGCTTGGTTCGTAATTCCAATATTTTCAAGTTATAATTATCAACTTTATAAGTCTTTATATATAAACCGATTAAAATAATTCAAAAATCCAAATTTAACCCATTTCATAAATTTATTAACTACTTATCTCAAAAATAACAATTTGGTTATATTTTTTTTCAAGAATATTAATTCCTATAGTTTTAAAAATTAAATTTCAATTTAAATAAAATGAATCAAACATATACTTTGAAAAAATCAATTTAAAATCCTTTATAATTCAAAATCGTTATTTTTTTATCTTTAAAAATGAATCCGATGATGCAACAGCATCCAACAGTCAATCATGGCAACAAATATCATATATCGATATGATAATCACAATTCACACAATATCTATAATCAAATAAATATTTGTGAGGAATCCTGTTGGATCCCTCCAACCTGTTTCCCTGCATCCAAAGAGTTAGCACAATACCCATTCCACTTCGAGGTGGAATATCGCGGTATATGGGATTTTATAAAATATATATCCGCTTACTAACGGCGCAATAGGGTCTCATCCGCTATACGAGGCGGGAAATCAATCAACTGCAATATATACATATGCCAATATATATATATTGCTATATATAGATATATCCTAAAATATCTAATAACACAATCAAGCAAACAATCCATCAATCAACAAATTTTAAATATAACTATTTAAAATTTAATAAACCCTTTTTGAGTGAGAAGTTCTCACCTTAGCTATTAATTTTGCAGTCCATTTTCCATCTTGACTCGATTTCCTTGATTTATAGACCTTGTATAAATATTATACAAATTAATAAATATTCGAACCAATTAAATAACCAATTTCCGTTTTTAATTGTTTAATTCTGATAGTTTCGTTTTAAACCAAATTCTCCTTTAATAAATTTATTTTACCTAATAAATTGAATTTCTTTTAATAGAATTACTTAACAAGAATTTTAATTTAAAACTAAATTTCTCTTAATAACTTTATTTAACCAAAAATTTAAATTTTATACTAACGATTTTATTTAAACGAATCATAAATTTTAAACTAACGACTTAATAAATTAGTTAAAAATCAAACTTCCTTTAATAATTTAAATTATCCAATTCTGTTTAATAAATTTATTTAACTAAAATTTAAATTAAGCAATTAAATTCCCTTTTTCTTTTCTGTTTTTGATTCAAAAATAAATTTCCTAATTTAGCTAAATCGACAAATACTTGCTGTATATTTAAAATCTGACTCATATACATTTATTTGAATTTGAATTAAATCGAAACAAATGGATATATACCTCTCTGTAAATTTTGAAGAACCCAGCGACCCCGAATCTGAGCACCGTCTCGCCCAGCCTCAAACCACCACCGCGCTGCTTGAAGCCTCCAACGCTACCTTGACGATGCCGCGAGTACCCACTCCATCGCCGCCTCCAAAACGCAGCCGACGCCACGCCCCATCATCGTGACCACGACCTCGAATCGCGCCGCCACGCCGCGAGTTCCACATCGAAACCCTCCCCAGGTCGAGCGCGACCCTACGCCACATTCGACGCCGTTGAACCCTAGCCGATGCCGCCCCCAATCGCCCATCGAACAAAATCGAGCTCGCCGCGAGCTGTTGCCTCACGCGCGACCCACGCGAGCACCACCGCCTGCAACAGCCGCTCCTCCACAAACCCTAGCCGCCCACTCCCACGCGCGCGCCACCCAAACAGCCATTGCGACATCACCACGCGTACGCGAACGCACCCCCCCCAGCGCCTCCATTGTCTTGCTCGCAATTTTTTTTTTTTTTTTATACTGAGAGGAGTTCAATTTCGAAAATGAGAGAAGCTCGGTCGCCATTGATTCGAACAAGGGGAGGGAATCACGAATTAAATTCGAACAGGGCCGGCCATCGCTTTATTTTTCTTTGTTTCGATTTTAAATGAGAGATAATGTACGCGGCCATGATTCTATTTCCTTTTTTTTTTCTGAACGCAAGATTTTGGTCAGAGTTTTAAAATGAAGAAGATGGATCTCAGTATGCACGTTGAGGTGCTAGGGTGGCTAAGTACAAACATAGGGTGGCTGATGTTGACATGTTTTAAAATTTAAATTTAAATTGAATTTCGTTTTGATTTTGACGCGTTTATATGTCGTGTGCTCACATAACACCTCCGAAAAATACGAAATTTGAAATCCGGCAATAATTCAATATTACAGACCCAATGGAACAGGTTTCGTCGAATTCCGAGACTGTATGAACAATGACTATTTTTAAATTCAAATTGAACAATATAAATTCAAAACTGAACAAAACAGTTTCAAATTAAATTCTGAAACTTCTATTATCTTTAGTATTATCAATATAAATTTTATAAGCCTTTGAAATATTTTTAATCAGCTTAGAATTTAAAATTCAAATTTTTATTCACTTTCAACAGATTAAATTCTATAATTTAATCGACAATTTCAAAGTTATATTGAAAATTCAATCCAAACCATCATTCAAATATTTAAAATTAATTAAATATTTTCAATTTAAATTATTTAAAATTCTAGGTCGTTACAGTCTTGATGATCAAAACAAAGAAAAAGCCTGTACATTATCAGTAAACCTACAAAATATCGAACTTCTATCTGGATCCAAAGTTCTTGGCATACAATAAGAACATTGTATGGCCTTAAATGATACTACTACATTTAAATCAATTACACCCAAACAATTTGTAAATTATTTGAAGTTGGGTTGGATAAAACAATCCAACCTAGATTAATAGACATAAGACATTTAAAATTCGATAATGAAATTCAAGTCTTTGTAAAATCACTTAAAGCTAAGATACAATTGCCTGCAGAATATTTTATTGCATCGGGAAATACCATTTCCACTATAACCAAACATAATGAAGAAAATACAAACTCACCCAACGTCTTAAACAGATCTCAATCATACAACAAAATGTCTGAAGTTGAATTAACCCCAGATATATTAAAAAATATCAGTCATCGTATGAGCTTTAAACAAGAAAATCCGATCGAAGGAAGAACATTGAGAATACTTGACAAACAAAAAGAACAGGAATCAAACCGAATGGTTATAAAGGTTCCTACAGAAAATATAAAACATCATGATTAGATCCATCGATCTAAAAAGAAAAACACAATTACATATATATCTTCCAATAACGATATGTATCCCTGAATATCAAGAATTCACGGTGCATGCGTTACTGGATTCTGGTGCAGAAGCCAGTTTACTACAAGAAATATTCATACCCCAGCAACTCTGGGTACCCTTAGACAGAAAAGGGATGCTAAATGACTTTATGGGAAGACAAGTTCCTGTTACTCATAAAGCAAAGAATCTACAGGTACAAATACCTGACATTCATGGAAATAATAAATCATACAACTTCGATTTTGCATTACTACCAAAGGAATTTGATAGTGATTGCATTCTTGGGATGGACAATCTTAGACATCTCCCTCCATTCAACAAATATTATGTGAAGGCCCGTTTTCCCGTACCCTTTGAATTGACAATAAACCACACATGTCTAACTCAAATTGCACGAAAAGACAGATCTTCAAGGGTGATAAAGAAAAGTAGACAAAACAGAATTTCACACGAATGGAATAACATATATTATTTCAATAATAATCTTTACAGCGGAAAATTTTAAATACAATATCAGAGTCTAACCTAAGATCAGCTTGGACAGTTATAAAACCTGCCCTTACAATTCCTAACAAACATCAAACAAAATATACTAAGTACAGCGGATGATAGAATATCTCCATACATCGATGAATATCTCCAGCTCTCCTCTGGAAACTCTAACTTCCTTCGACTATCCTGAAACTACTCGGATCTGACCCGAGTATTGAAAATACCCGGATCAGGCTTGATAAACCAGCGTGAGAAAAGCTCAATAATAAATGACAGTGTCATATATCAGCCTTTGGATAAAATTCTTGGAAATAAATAGTATCTCATAAGACCACGCCCACACATAAACACGGACGGGTTTTTACCTTATGATAACTAAAACACTTTTATATCAAAACCTTTGATATTATTTCTAATGACATCTCTTTGAAAACATTTGCAAATAAACTTATTAATCTTAGCCGAAATTGTTACATTGATTAAATTCCAGCATAATAGGTTTACAATAGAGTCCGTAGGTTCTTATTGGAGAATGGATTTCCATACAAATGACCAGGCGCATGATCTACCTTTCGAAAGGGGTACACCTCTAGATGGATGTCCCGAGAAACGATCACACATGCTTCTCTACCAACACAAGACCAGCCCATCTCTTTATACTAGATGGTACCGAATATGTCATCCCCCGGTCGTTACCGACCTTTATCGAGGGCCCTCTAGCATACACCACATTAATTAACATCCCGAACGTCATAGCGGGAAGAAATATATCTAGAAGGGGATGATCATACCCTAATTGGGAATGACCCACTTAGCCTTGCTGCATCTAATCCTGTTTCGGCCATTTCCGGTTTGATGAGGCTTAAGGTCACGATTACCTTTTCACATAGCACATATCACATCTTTGAATGCCACATTGCCATTTCCGTTAACTACTAATTGCCTTCCACAAATATACAACCCTTGAGCTCGTACGTCTCAAGGAGGGTGTTAAGCTAAGAGAAGTTGCCTTCTCCGCCACCACTGATGTACGTTTGTAAAAACCAATGTACGTAATCGTTAGGAATGCAACGTCAGACAAACATCCATACAAGTTGTCCAGGAACAGGACAAACCGAAGGCACTTTCCTCGGCCATTACTAGGCGAGAAGCCCTTGCAATCCGCAAAATCTCCATCACGAGGAGACCACTCCTATATATAACTCGGGAGCTACGCAGAGCAAGTCAACAAGCAGTCCTCACGCTAGGAAGATCCACGGTCTTCAATCACCACCTTCAACATGTCTTCACGTTCGAACGTATACATTGATTCGAAGTGGTTTTCGGATAGGAATTAACCAAATCCGACTCCGGTTCCTTCGAAATCCAATCATCGATAAAAAGTGAATATGAGTATATAGGATTTATTAAGTCTCTTCTCACTTTTCTTCTTTTCAGATGATTTCAAAATCTCTTTCTTTTAACTTAGGATAATTCTAAGTAATTCATTTTACGCTTTGAAAAATATCTCAAATTTTCTTACTTAATTCTTGATCCAAATTTTTTAACTTTTAAGCGGGTCAAAAACAATGTTATTTAAGACATCATTTACAATAAACCCTAAATCAATCTTAACCAACATTTTATAGAAATCATTCATTTTGGAGATTGCTTAACTTTTGGATAATACCAATCTTCTTTTATTTTGGAAAACTTAACAGAATCTTTTTATTTAAGAGCATCCGGACTTTCCTTTCGATCTGTTTCACCCCCCGCCTAAGAAAAGAAAACATAGGCCAGGTAAGTTCAGGGCACTGGTTGCTCCATTCCTAACCTTAGTTAAACACCTTGTTTTATCTTCCCAGATCTCACAGGCGGGACAAATGTATTAGTTGTTTCCGCATACTCAGATTTTCAACTTTATTTTGGAATTGCTTATAAATATCCCAAATTATCTTTTAAAACACTTAATCATCCTTTTTTAAAACATTCACAATTATTCTGGGAAACATCGTTATATTTAAACTCATATTCCAAAAGTTATACAACTCATAACATAAAAGTGCTGCGGAAAGTGCTATATAAGCTTATTTGATTAAATCAACTTTTAAACATTTGATAATTCATATTTTCCAATCCAAATCTCTTTTAAATCATTTAAATAGATTTATCAAATTTATTTCATATTTTTCCATAATTAAAAACATTCATTTAAACAGATTTCCTGTTATGATCACTAAACTGCACTAGCGCGATTTTTCTAGAAAATTGATTTGGACTTAATTCAAAATCTACAAGACGAAATCTTGATTTTCTTTCTTCGTTTAGAAGATATGGATATAGTAGTCCGGAATTTTCTTATCTCGAAGAATTTCGAGCTATATTCCACTCTACACATTCATTTGAACTTTTTGGCGCGAAATCGCGAACTACCGTTACGCGACGCGACTAGTTTTAACTTATTTTTAACATTTGAAATAATTTATTCAAATTGGATTTCAACACTTATAAAATCATTAGAAACCATTTTAAATCAATATTTTCACTTTTTAAAGTATTTAATATGTATTTTTCACTATTACTGCATTAACATATTATTATATTCCTATTATTTTAATATTAAATTTTAAATTCCAATTTTAACTCAATTTCAATTTTAATCTCAAATTAAACACATTTTAAACTTAGATTTCAAATCTAATTTCAATTTAAACTTCAATTCAATCTCAAACTAAACTTCACTTTTTCCAAATTGATTTCAATTTCACTATTTGTAACGACCCGTTAAATTTATGATATTTAATAAAATGAATTAATATAATTTCTAATTTGGTTAAGAATAAATGTAGAAATTTGGTATAGTGGTTGCAATTTAGTGTAACTATAAAATTTTATGATAATAGATGTGGATAATGTAAATTTTCACAACTTGATTTAAAGTAATTTTGAAGAAACAAATAAATGTTGAATTTGTGAATGTTAGTATAAATATTAACTTAAATGGTGTTCATTAATACAAAGATGTAATTAGTGTAGATAGTAATAATTTTTGCCTGTAGTGAAAGGAAAAGAAAACTAATAGAAACATAAAATTTATTTTATGTAAACAAAAGTATAGTTTTGAACAAACTTATGAAAATTGATAGAAACAGTGTTTGTAATCAGTTTGGTTATTTTATATTTGAAAGATAGAGATGTGTAAATACGTTAATGAATTTATAATGGGAAGGAATGGTAGAATGAAAAGAATATATATAATAATAAGCATTTGATTCAATTAAGGGAATTAAATTTTAATAAATGGTCATTTAATAAATTCAACGTTTGTGAGAAATCATAATAGTTGTGTAAAATGTGTACAAACTTGGATTTGGAAGTTTATTGGATTTATAACGGTTTTGTTATTAAGTGTATGAGTTTAAAAGTTATTCCCTTTTGTAAGGTAATAGAAGAATGCATAAAGATATAAACAGGGCTTAATAGAATTGATACTTAATGAATTGAATAAATTGTCCATTTATGTAGATATGTATAGTGAAATAAATGGCCTAAGCAAATTAAAATGGGATAATTATTGAGATTTGTACTATGAAAATAAATAGTAACATTTATTTGCAAGTAATAAAAGCCTATTTAGGTGATTAGAATTTAGAGTAAACGACTATTATATGTTACCTATTCTTGTTTCTTGTTAATTTAAATTTGGGAATTTATTCAATTTACCCGCCAATTTACCGCAGTTAAGGTGGAATAGATTGGTATATGAGTAATGTTAAATACAAATAAGATGTAACCAAGGGAAATCCCATTTATAATAATTTATGTAAAATAAAGTATAGAAACTAAGAAATGAAAATGTGAAAATGTGGATGCAATGAGATCTTGAGTGATAATAACTCTGTTAGGCAAGTGATGATGGAAATTTTGTGTATAACCAAATAAAAACCCAAATTTGTTTGCAATCAATTGAATTTATTGCAATTTAATGGATTTAATATCAAATAGTTTATGTAATTATTATTTGGAAGAAATGGGAGCTATTTGTAAAAAGTATGAACCAAATGTTAATTTTTTCTTATGGAATTGACAATTGATATATTTTGAGTTGAATAATAGAAATCAAGCTTTATTTATTTGGATGTAATTTATGGTAATTTGGATTTATTGCAATAGTTAATTCCATAGAATAAAGTTAAAGCTAATTCAAATTTAGTTGGACATTGTTGTTATAACATTAGAAAGCAAGATTTTATCTATAATTTGAATATTAAATCCAACAAAGGGTATTTACTACAAGTAAAGGGGAATTAAACGTAAAATATTACGTTATTGCATTTAAAATGGAATTTGTAAACAAATTGAGTGAATTTAATAAATTTCTCAAACTTATAATGTTGAATTCGTTAAGATTGGAATTAATAATAGTAAAGAAGAATGAGGGAAGAATAATTTGAAAACATAGCAATAGATATTAATGTAAGGTTACCTTAAATAAGTTAAGGCAAACCAATGGAGAATAATGTAGATACCTTTATAATATGATGTTTGTGTGTGAAGGAAATGGGAATAAAGTTGTTAATAATTTGGAATTTTATTTATGGTAAAAAGTTTATTTGCAATCAAATGAGTTGGAATGGAAATCAAATCTATTTATCTAATTGGATTTAAGTGAGAGTATAAGAGTATATGATTTAATAATTTGATTTATTGCGAATAATTGTAATTTAATTTGGTAATTGGCGAAATGATTAATGATTGAATTAACATAGAACTTGTTGTTAGTTATTAAAATTGTTTAAGAAATCAAAGGAGAGAGATTTTATAAAATTTTAAATTTTGTAATTGGATTGGCTAAAGTGGGAAAGTGGAATTAATCATCGTTGTTACTTTTATCTCCTTCCCTATTAGATCCTTATGTGATTGCATCCACATTTATTGTTGATTATTCCTATATATTGTCACCAATTAATCGTACTTGATGTATGTTTAGCAATTTGGTCACACAGTTAAAGTATGAATATATATATGATGTATTCAAACTTTTCTGTATCTAGCACTTAATTAATTTAGAATCAAACTAACGAAACGTGTCATTTATTTTGTCCCTCCATATTCATTCCCTTTCTAATTAATAATTACCTCTTTTTAATACCTGCTACTTTTAAAAAGGTTGTTCATATATACCATATTTCAAAACCAAGTTTGTTCATATTTACTTTATTTCTTTCCATTCATTTTCCAACTTCATTTCATAATTATAAATAACCTACATCTTATTCTTCTATTACATTTTGTTTCTCCTAACTCTAACCCTAGCCTCCATGCTACTCTTCTTCTTCTTCTTCTTCTTCTTCTTCTTTTTTCTTGTTTTTCTCAAAGCTCCTTATTATCTCTCATTTTAATTTTTTCCTTTCTCTTCAAATATTCTTCTTCTTCTTCTTCAAATTTACTTCTATTTCAAACTTTCTTCTTTTCAAATCTAGATCTTCTCTTCCGTTTTCAGTTCTTATTTTAATCATTTTTTTTCAATTCTTCTTTTTCAAATCTTCTTTTTCTTTCAAACCTTTTAAAATACATACATTCGTATAATAAGGAGGAAAATTAAAGTAAATCGAAATAAAAGAAAAATTACGGAACAAAGTTAGCAATCAAGAAGAAGCATATGCGTTTTTCACGAGGGAAGGTGGATGTGGCACGGTATTTTATTTTTGTTTTGTTTATTTTTAATTTTTTTTATTTCAATTGCAAATCGTTTAATTGTGATAACTTTCACATACGAACTCCGTTTCACACGAAATTTCTTTTGTTAGGATCGTAATTAAATTCCGGATCTGATGACGCTGGTTTGGATAAATTTAGAGACCGTCAAATTTTGGGTTTAAATCGGATTTACATTCGATTTAAATTCAAAAGGTGAGTGTTTTAACCCACTCACAACTACTAGAAGCTTTTATGTTTGTTAAATTAATTTTAGAAATGAATAGAATTTATTTATGAGTATTTGGCATGCTTATTTCATTCATATCTGCTGAATTGCATTTTTTGAATTTAACTGTTAATTTAATATATTTATTGCGTATTAATTGATAGTTAGAATTTATTTGTTTGTATATGAACTGCTAGTTAACAGTTATATAATTTATTACTGAATATAAACTGTTAGATTAATAGTTGTTAAATTTAATCTGAATAAAATTGCCAGTTATTACCTGTTATATATTATCAAATATAAATTGTTATTGATTGATATTGCTTGATGATTGATGATTGGTGATTGGATAATGGGTGATGTTGATGGATGTTTTATTGTATATCATTTAATTGCAAATTATCATGCATATTTCCTTTCATTCGGGATTGTGGTTTGAAATGATATACAACCGCAAAATTTTTTTTTATCTTTTAAATTGCGGATTGAAATGATAAATATCCGTATCACTTGACCATAGGATAGAAAATTATATACAGGCACCGCAGTCTATATATATAACTATTTTTATGTGATTTCTATGGTTTGGATGGAATACGGTTTATAATAATTTTAAATTTTATATTGTATAAATATTTTTCTTCCATATATATATACATATGAAGTTGAAATTTTGACATTAAAAGGTGTATAAAAATCTTTATTAAAAATGGAAGAAAATTAAGAAAATGGAGTTTAATAATTTATATCATATGTTTAAATGTTAAGTTTGGAAATTTTAAGATATGATATTTATAATTGGATTTTTCCCAAAATAAATTAAAATGAATATTCTAGTATAATTTGAATTGGAAAAAAAAAATATATATTGTATCACTAGAAATTGAAGTCTTATATTTTTTATGGATTTTATATGAATATTCAAGACTAATTAATAGAACAATTGATTTGTTGAAAGAATAAAATCCAACTTTAGTTTGAAATATTGATACTCAAAATGGATATACGTATATATAAATAAATTGAAGTGGTTTTGAACTTGAGAGAGATAATATAAATTTTGGTTTAGACTTTAATAAAGAAATGTATTTGTAAAGCCATGAGAACTATTTTCTTTACAAAGTAACATTTAAGTTAAACCATTTAATTCATATACCGTTGAATGTCCAAACCATTCAAGTTTTAGAAGTTATGGTTTTAAATTATGATTTTCAAAATACTATGCTTTGAAAATATTTGATTTTCAGACGTTATGAAGTTAGAGCATTTTGATTTTGGAAAAGAATTATATTTGGGATAAGTGATAAAATATGGTTTTGGGTTTTGAAATAATATCGTATTCATGGTTATGAAATGGAATGTTTATTCTGATTTTTAAAGTATAACCTATTTTTTTAAATGACCGCGGTGTTATAATAACGATGGGTTGGCAAAGAGACCGGGATCGGATATGGACATACTCTCTGTCGATACCGAAAACCACTTTGACCAACCGTGTATGCGGTGGAGATTCCAGAATGAAGTAGGTTGGGGCGACGTTTCCTGTAAGGTAAATACGTGGACCCAACTCCCGTGAGTTGGCATAAGGTGGCTAAAACAGGAGCGATCGACGGGTTAATGAGGTCATTCCTCTGATCGGACACTCCTCTTCGATATTATACTTTGACTTTGGATTGATTTCAGTGGCCACTTCTATTTTTGATTTTGGGGGAGTTTGTTCGAGGTGGACGGTAGCTGCGGCTACGCGTTACCATCGGCCCGGAAGCGTAATTGGTATATCTACCCTGGCATTGCCTAGTTGTGCCGTGTCACCTACCATACCGAGCCTTGTACGAGTTTGGATTTCTCCCGTAGCCCGTGTGGTATCCTCTGGTGGCTTCCCGATCAGGAGGGACTATGATATTGGATGAACTACTGGGACTATTACGTGTTAAGGGGAATATTGGGTCACTCCTTAACGCTATTAAAAAGTATGTTTATTTTACTATTAGACACTATTATAATAGCGCAATATACTATATAGTAAATAGTTTAACGGATCCTTAGGAGATGTAAATCCCGAGCATCTCTTGAGTTACTGTACTCATATTTATTTCTGTTAATTTAACTCACATAAGATCTTTTAGTTCTGACTCGAGTGTTTTTGTCTTTTCAAATTCGCTCGGGTCAGTCCGAGCGTTTCAGGATCGAAGACTTTAGCTTTGGAGGACGAAGACGAAGAATTTTTATTATTATTATTTATAGTATTGCACTACTCTCACACTGTTCCGCTGCATTGTTATTGGTATGTGTAACTCTGATATGTATTATATAAATGTTTGTAAACAGTTTTATAAACTGTATATTTTCTTATTATATTTTATCCTTCCGCTGTGAGATTCTATTTGTTTATTTCTTCTCTGTTTTTTTCTTATTTACCCCATAACAAATCCGCCCTTCCGTATGGTTTGAATCGGCATGTGTGTCGGTTTAAAGTGTGCGAAAAGGCGGGATGTTACATCTGGTATCAGAGCTTTGGTTTAGCGATAAACCTTGGCTTTGTGGGGTTTGACTCTTTGTTAATAGGGTAGAAATATCCTATGGGAGTCGCTGAGTGTATATATATGAGAGAGCGTATTTGTTAGTATTAATAAAAAGATTTTTATATTGTGTTAATCTGTTCCGCTTTGTATTTATAAATTCTGGTTGATGCATGGGACGCTATGTCATCAATAGGGATTTCTAAACACTTAATAGGACAGACCGACATAATATTTGTTTTAATATAGGTGAATGAAAGAATTTTGCCTATTATATTTTCTATATATAAAAATATTTTTATAAAGATATATATATATATTTGGTTGCTATAGATTGGGTGTTAGGAAATAAAATATTTATAATAACTGAAGCTAAGTTGAAATTATGATAAATCAAATTGGAGATTTTAGAACTTAAGTCCGGGATTTTTCCAAATCTGCTTTCAAAGAATTTGTGAAATTTATTGATTTGGTTTATAAAATTTTCTTGCATAAATATTTAGTATAATTCGGAAGAAATGTTTTAAAAAGAAGATTTTGGAAAAATTTAAATTCTGTACTTTCCTCTCTGTCGCTGGAAAATAAATTCGGTGATGACGGCCGCATCATCGACTTTCGTTTTCGAGTTTCGAAGGGAAAAGGCCACAGTAGTAAATTCTACTGCAGATTTATTTTGAAATTTTCTAAAAAAAAAAATTCTTTTATTGTTCTAACTATAATTAGAGATATTGAGTTGTAAGAACTTATTTATCTATTATTTTGAAAAAATTGAAATCTAACCCGGAATCCAATTCTAAAATTCTCCATTAATTAATTAATTGTTAAATTGTAGTGAAATAAAAGTTAAGTAATAAATGAATTGAAACCTCTAATTTAAATAAGAGAATAATTGCAAAGTTATAAAGAGGAATCTGCATACATATGAGACAAAGAGGAATATGGATAAACATCAAATTTAATTTAGAGAATTGAGATTCAACTTGTATAAGTTCAATTGCATTTTCTTTAACATAAATAACTTACCCATATATAAAAGTTGAAATGTTAAATAAGAAAGTAGAATTGAATATTTTACAAGTAGGAATTTAGAATAATGAAGTATTCAATAAATTATTGTTATAAATAAGAATTTAATGGTATAAACTTAGGTTATAATTGAAATTTTATTGAAAATAAGTTAAGAATTATTAATAAATGATATGAACCTAAGTATATAAAATGAAATTCAAAATAAGAATTTATTATATGATTATTCACTTAAGTATGTTTTAATCTCCCCTATTCTAATATAAATGGAAAGTAGGAAAAATTGAAATGTCTGCAATCCATAGTTAAGGAGAAAATAAAAAAAAAACTTCCACTTATAAGAATGAATGTTAGCAGATTAAGAATTTAAGGGAAATCTTACAAGTGAAGAGTAAGGAAAGGAAGATATTCAAAATATTTGTTGTTATTAATGAGAATTATTTTATAAACTTAAGTAATAAAAAGGAAATGCAAATATAATAAATTTGGTGATAATTGGAAAATAAAACTTGTAAGAACAAAGAAATCCCTCATAAATGAAGGGAAGAAAATCAAACCACTGAAGTATGAAATAAATGTATAACAAGCTATTTTGGTGTTGATTTGAATTGTTTGGTTGATGTATGGTTGTTGGGTAAGGCATTTTGAAGTTGTTGGATGGAGAAATAATCTATCTTTGTTCCATCTAAGACCGTTGAGTAAAGGATGCACTTGATAGTTATTTTACATTTCGTACAATTTCGGAATTTGAACCTAACAACTAATTGTTTGTTTGATTGAATGATTTTGTTTGCGGTGTGTGCTGTTTGTTAAAATTTATGGTTGTTGCATTTGATTGGATATGAATGATTGAATCTACCCAAACATTTCACTGTAAAATAAATATTTAACCTTTTAGGCTTATAAGAAAATACAGGTTATGGAAGCAACTGCTACTGCTTTTGGTTCTGTAATAATAAGCGTATTGCCCGACAAATAGGTACGTTTCCGGATTACGTTTAAAGCGCTATTTTAGATATTTTCCCGTGTTGGAATATTTTATTTTGGATATATATGTAATATATTGTATATTTGGATATTATATTTTCTCCAGAATCCCTCCGTACAAAGGAGACTCTGCCAAAAATTTTCGTAAATTTTGGACTTAGAATTTTGTGAAAGTATTTTTCCAACTTTAATAATTCAAATATTAAAGGATATAATGATTATAAAACAAGTATATTTCATTAAAGGAAATTTATCCAGTAAAATATTGTTTATAAGTTAATATTTGAAATAAGATGCACTGTAAATCTTCCTCCTCCCTTTTTTTTCCTTTTCGGGGACGAAAAGTTTTGAGTGGGGGAGATTGTAACGACCCGTTAAATTTATGATATTTAATAAAATGAATTAATATAATTTCTAATTTGGTTAAGAATAAATGTAGAAATTTGGTATAGTGGTTGCAATTTAGTGTAACTATAAAATTTTATGATAATAGATGTGGATAATGTAAATTTTCACAACTTGATTTAAAGTAATTTTGAAGAAACAAATAAATGTTGAATTTGTGAATGTTAGTATAAATATTAACTTAAATGGTGTTCATTAATACAAAGATGTAATTAGTGTAGATAGTAATAATTTTTGCCTGTAGTGAAAGGAAAAGAAAACTAATAGAAACATAAAATTTATTTTATGTAAACAAAAGTATAGTTTTGAACAAACTTATGAAAATTGATAGAAACAGTGTTTGTAATCAGTTTGGTTATTTTATATTTGAAAGATAGAGATGTGTAAATACGTTAATGAATTTATAATGGGAAGGAATGGTAGAATGAAAAGAATATATATAATAATAAGCATTTGATTCAATTAAGGGAATTAAATTTTAATAAATGGTCATTTAATAAATTCAACGTTTGTGAGAAATCATAATAGTTGTGTAAAATGTGTACAAACTTGGATTTGGAAGTTTATTGGATTTATAACGGTTTTGTTATTAAGTGTATGAGTTTAAAAGTTATTCCCTTTTGTAAGGTAATAGAAGAATGCATAAAGATATAAACAGGGCTGTTACCCCATTTTATGGTCAAAACGGGAATAACAACAAATTGGCAAGGAATTATGGATAGCAGGACTGGGAATAAGGCTACGATGGATATCGTCAAAATTCTGTTGAACTCCGATCGAGACGAAGTTGATTGAAAATGACGATAAGGACTATGAAAGGCTAAGTTTCAAATATCAGGTTAATCGGAGTTCGTATGGAGGAAATATGATGGATTCAAGGTGGGAGAGGAGTCAGGTTCGAACCCATCAGGTTCGAACCCATCAGGTTCGAACCCATAAGGTTCGAACCCATCAGACTCGAACCCATCAGGTTCGAACCCATCAGGTTCGAACCCATCAGGTTCGAACCCATGGGAACTAGATGGGTTCGAAAGGAATAACTTCAGTGCAATGGACATGGATTCGAATGATGGACATGGACTCGAAGATAGTGGATTCGAATGATGGACACGGACTCGAAGATAGTGGATTCGAATGATGGACGCGGACTCGAAGATAGTGGATTCGAATGATGAAGCTCGAAGAAGGAAATGGATACGAAGTTCTGATGGATTCGTAGGAAATAATGGATTCGAAGTTCTGATGGATTCGTGGAAAATGATGGATTCGAAGTTTTGATGGATTCGTGGAAAGTAATGGATTCGAAGTTTTGATGGATTCGTGGAAAGTAATGGATTCGAAGTTTTGATGGATTCGTAGAAAGTAAATGGATTCGAAGTTTCGATGGATTCGTAGGAGGTGAATGGATTCGAAGTTTGCATGGATTCGAGAGTTATGGAGTCGAAGGACTGAAGATGGATTCGAAGGGCATGGATTCGAGAGAGTTGGCCTCGTGGGTTCGAAATACATGGTTTCGAAGTAGACAGACCATGGGTTCGAACCAATCAGGACGCACGAATTCTAGAACTTGGATCGATCATATCTCCCAAACCGTTGATCCAAATGCAATGAAATTTTTACAGGAGCTCACATACATGTTGAAGAATGTTCACACCAAATTTCAGCTCAATTGGATGGATTCTTGATCGATTCGAAAATCACTTCGAATCGATCCCAAACTGGGCACGGATTCCGAGAACACGGGCCTGTGGCCCCCCCCCCCTCACGTGCCAAGCAACCTCCCCAGGTCTTAGGCGGGATTTCAACCTTCCACGCCTATAAATAGAGCCCCTGGTCATTCAGAAAAGGGGTCGGAAAATTTGGAGAGGAAAAGCAAGCCCAGACGCTGCTAAAATCATTCCATAGCATTATTACTGCTATTCTCTTCAGATTTGGTCACTACAACTGTTGTAATCACTTGTAATCTTCAAGGATAATCAATAAAAAAGAAAAAATTGGAGTGGACGTAGGCCGGAGATAGCCGAACCACTATAAAACTTGTGTCTCTGTTCTTTACTTTTGGATTGCTGTCTATTATATGTTGAGATCTGTTATTTGTGTTTGAATATCATTAATTTATATTCATACACTGGTGCTTTCACGGTATTGGGTGTTTGTGGCCAATTTTGGCGCAAACATTTTGGTGCTTTCACTGAGAACAACTAGCACCCGCTACATCGGATTTGAAGAGTTTAAGGAATTTGGATTTGGAAGACAATGGCTAGACAGGATAGCAGAAGGCTAAGGGCTGAGAGAAACCAACAAGGAGGAAGTCAACAAGCATCCTCCGGAGGTGAGGAAGGACAGGCTTCGGTCTACATAACTCGGGATGAAATGGAAGCTATGGCCAATTCTTTGCAGGAGAGATTGTTGAAAAGTCAACAGGAAATGATGCAAACTTTCTTGGAACAAATGAGAGCTACAGGAATGCAGAGCTTAGGAACAGCTACAACAGCTACGGATGCAGGACAAGGAGCAAGGATTGTGGAACCCAATGAAGGACAGGATACGGAGCCAGAAGGCAATCAACAAGGGCTTGGGGGCAGGCCCACAGGATTCAATGCAGGAGAACCTTTGGAAGGAATTCAACAAGCTAGAGCTAACGTTGCTGCTAGTGAGCCACACGAGGAATATGTACCAGAGTTCCCTCGGGGGCATGGGGGGCAACCCCTGCCAGACAATACAGGATTGGTAGAAATGATCTGGAAGACTGTGCGAGGTGGGTTGACAAACGGAGATTTGGAAGGAGTGAATAGAAGTCCATTCGTTCGGGAAATAAGGATGGCTCGAAATCCACCTAAGTTCAAGCTACCTAGCGTGGAGGTATATGATGGTAAGACGGATCCAACAGATCACTTAATGAGGTACACCAGACACATGGAGGTGCTGGGGGCATCGGAGGAAGTGATGGCCCGATGTTTCCCTTTGTATTTGAAGGACTTAGCTGCAATGTGGTTTAGGCAGCTGGGAGAAGGATCTATCAGGACTTGGAAGGAATTAGTGGAAAAGTTTCTGGGATAGTTTCGGGTTCACGTTAAGAGGCCAAAAAACGTGATGACTTTAACATCAGTGAAGCAAAGAATGGACGAATCACTTAGAACTTTTCTAACTCGATTCAGTGCGGCAGTCGCTTCGGTGGATCGGCCTGATCCATCAATGGTTTTAATGGCAGCAGTATCAGGAGTCAAGGAGAACTCGGATTTCAAGGTATCTCTGATACGACATCCCCCGCGAAATCTCGACGAATTCTTTCATGAGGCAGAAAGATTCCTTCGGCAAGAAGATGCAAGTACGGATTTAAAGTCAAAAAAGGTTAGTACAATCGAGGTTGGAGCGGTATCCAAAAACGGTTCGGATAGGGATAAAGGAAAAAGGAAGTTAGATGACGACTCTGGAAACGCTAGAAAACGATGGAAGGATCCAAAGTTTTCCACATACACTGGATTGAACGAGACGCTGGAACGGATATACTTGGAAACTCGGAATCGCCTTCCCTACCGAAGGCCGGCTAGGAGGGAACCAACAGAGCGGGAAAGGACATCAGGAAGGCACTGTCTCTTCCATGATCTGGATGGACACGATACCAACAGCTGCAGGCACCTAAAGGATATAATCGAGGAGCATATAAGGAATGGACGGTTACAGCAATACGTTGGAACTCGGAATGCAACGGTGGAGCAGGAGCAACCACCAACCACCTCACGCCGTGATGGGAGTCCCAGGGATGATCGTCGATTGATCGTCCATTGACCAAGGTAATATGGAATAAGTAGCAAGCTGTTAGCAAACGGTAAAGTCATTTACACATGTACGGGGACGGAGATAGCCCCTAGGCATGCTCTGAATGATGATAACCCGGGACGCTATGGTTTGTGAAATTTATTTCTTGCTTTTAGATTGGACATTGCTTTTCTTTTTGGATTTGGTTTTGGAGCTTGGATTGAGCTCCTGGTTTTTCTTGCTTTTTTTTATTTGGATTTTCCTTTGGACGATTGTTTTTGGTTTTGGATTCTGGTTTGGATTACAGGTTTTCTGGTTTTGGATTTGAATTTTTGGATTTGGATTTGGATTTTGGATTTGGATTTTGGATTTGAATTTTTGGATTTGGATTTTGGGTTTTGGAATAGATTTTTGGTTGGACTTTTATCTGGTTTTTGATAAATGGTCGTCGGGTATGAATTATGCCTGGCAAGGGGTGAGTCACTTTACCCAAACAAGGTGAGTTGACTCATTCAGGTCGTCGAGTATGTACTATGCTCGGCAAGGGTCCGGAGAGATCAGGATTCGGCTTAGGACTTAAGCCATGGAATTTTACAGCGCCCAAGGACACTGGGCCAAGGTCGTCGAGTATGGACTATGCTCGGCAAGGGTCCGAAGAGATCAGGATTCGGCTTAGGACTTAAGCCATGGAATTTTACAGCGCCCAGGGACACTGGGCCAAGGTCGTCGAGTATGGACTATGCTCGGCAAGGGTCCGGAGAGATCAGGATTCGGCTTAGGACTTAAGCCATGGCATTTTGCAGCGCCCAGGGACACTGGGCCAAGGTCGTCGAGTATGGACTATGCTCGGCAAGGGTCCGGAGAGATCAGGATTCGGCTTAGGACTTAAGTCATGGCATTTTACAACGCCCAGGGACACTGGGCCAAGGACATCAAGTATGGGTTGCGTTTGGAAGGAACCCAGAGAGATTAACTCAATGTCCAGGGACACTGGACCACGGTCGTCGGATATGGATCGCGCTTGGCAAGAACCCGGAGAGGTTACGGATTTGGATATCAACCCGGAGAGGTTATGGATTTGGCTATTGACCCGGAGAGGTCCTGGCTTCAGTTATTGGCTATTGGATAAGGATGGATTGGAACTCGGTTGTCGACTTCGAATGGATACGGAATTGGCTAAGGCTTTGGTTATTGGATATGGAACTGGACATCGACTCGAAGCAGTCAAGGATGATATACTCTGGCAATATGGCTTTGGACTTCGAATATTGGATTTGGAACTATTCAAAACACGTCTTGTTATCACAAGGCATGTTTTGGGGGGCAGACTGTTACCCCATTTTATGGTCAAAACGGGAATAACAACAAATTGGCAAGGAATTATGGATAGCAGGACTGGGAATAAGGCTACGATGGATATCGTCAAAATTCTGTTGAACTCCGATCGAGACGAAGTTGATTGAAAATGACGATAAGGACTATGAAAGGCTAAGTTTCAAATATCAGGTTAATCGGAGTTCGTATGGAGGAAATATGATGGATTCAAGGTGGGAGAGGAGTCAGGTTCGAACCCATCAGGTTCGAACCCATCAGGTTCGAACCCATAAGGTTCGAACCCATCAGACTCGAACCCATCAGGTTCGAACCCATCAGGTTCGAACCCATCAGGTTCGAACCCATGGGAACTAGATGGGTTCGAAAGGAATAACTTCAGTGCAATGGACATGGATTCGAATGATGGACATGGACTCGAAGATAGTGGATTCGAATGATGGACACGGACTCGAAGATAGTGGATTCGAATGATGGACGCGGACTCGAAGATAGTGGATTCGAATGATGAAGCTCGAAGAAGGAAATGGATACGAAGTTCTGATGGATTCGTAGGAAATAATGGATTCGAAGTTCTGATGGATTCGTGGAAAATGATGGATTCGAAGTTTTGATGGATTCGTGGAAAGTAATGGATTCGAAGTTTTGATGGATTCGTGGAAAGTAATGGATTCGAAGTTTTGATGGATTCGTAGAAAGTAAATGGATTCGAAGTTTCGATGGATTCGTAGGAGGTGAATGGATTCGAAGTTTGCATGGATTCGAGAGTTATGGAGTCGAAGGACTGAAGATGGATTCGAAGGGCATGGATTCGAGAGAGTTGGCCTCGTGGGTTCGAAATACATGGTTTCGAAGTAGACAGACCATGGGTTCGAACCAATCAGGACGCACGAATTCTAGAACTTGGATCGATCATATCTCCCAAACCGTTGATCCAAATGCAATGAAATTTTTACAGGAGCTCACATACATGTTGAAGAATGTTCACACCAAATTTCAGCTCAATTGGATGGATTCTTGATCGATTCGAAAATCACTTCGAATCGATCCCAAACTGGGCACGGATTCCGAGAACACGGGCCTGTGGGCCCCCCCCTCACGTGCCAAGCAACCTCCCCAGGTCTTAGGCGGGATTTCAACCTTCCACGCCTATAAATAGAGCCCCTGGTCATTCAGAAAAGGGGTCGGAAAATTTGGAGAGGAAAAGCAAGCCCAGACGCTGCTAAAATCATTCCATAGCATTATTACTGCTATTCTCTTCAGATTTGGTCACTACAACTGTTGTAATCACTTGTAATCTTCAAGGATAATCAATAAAAAAGAAAAAATTGGAGTGGACGTAGGCCGGAGATAGCCGAACCACTATAAAACTTGTGTCTCTGTTCTTTACTTTTGGATTGCTGTCTATTATATGTTGAGATCTGTTATTTGTGTTTGAATATCATTAATTTATATTCATACACTGGTGCTTTCACGGTATTGGGTGTTTGTGGCCAATTTTGGCGCAAACAAGGGCTTCATAGAATTGATACTTAATGAATTGAATAAATTGTCCATTTATGTAGATATGTATAGTGAAATAAATGGCCTAAGCAAATTAAAATGGGATAATTATTGAGATTTGTACTATGAAAATAAATAGTAACATTTATTTGCAAGTAATAAAAGCCTATTTAGGTGATTAGAATTTAGAGTAAACGACTATTATATGTTACCTATTCTTGTTTCTTGTTAATTTAAATTTGGGAATTTATTCAATTTACCCGCCAATTTACCGCAGTTAAGGTGGAATAGATTGGTATATGAGTAATGTTAAATACAAATAAGATGTAACCAAGGGAAATCCCTTTATAATAATTTATGTAAAATAAAGTATAGAAACTAAGAAATGAAAATGTGAAAATGTGGATGCAATGAGATCTTGAGTGATAATAACTCTGTTAGGCAAGTGATGACGGAAATTTTGTGTATAACCAAATAAAAACCCAAATTTGTTTGCAATCAATTGAATTTATTGCAACTTAATGGATTTAATATCAAATAGTTTATGTAATTATTATTTGGAAGAAATGGGAGCTATTTGTAAAAAGTATGAACCAAATGTTAATTTTTTCTTATGGAATTGACAATTGATATATTTTGAGTTGAATAATAGAAATCAAGCTTTATTTATTTGGATGTAATTTATGGTAATTTGGATTTATTGCAATAGTTAATTCCATAGAATAAAGTTAAAGCTAATTCAAATTTAGTTGGACATTGTTGATATAACTTTAGAAAGCAAGATTTTATCTATAATTTGAATATTAAATCCAACAAAGGGTATTTACTACAAGTAAAGGGGAATTAAACGTAAAATATTACGTTATTGGATTTAAAATGGAATTTGTAAACAAATTGAGTGAATTTAATAAATTTATCAAACTTATAATGTTGAATTCGTTAAGATTGGAATTAATAATAGTAAAGAAGAATGAGGGAAGAATAATTTGAAAACATAGCAATAGATATTAATGTAAGGTTACCTTAAATAAGTTAAGGCAAACCAATGGAGAATAATGTAGATACCTTTATAATATGATGTTTGTGTGTGAAGGAAATGAGAATAAAGTTGTTAATAATTTGGAATTTTATTTATGGTAAAAAGTTTATTTGCAATCAAATGAGTTGGAATGGAAATCAAATCTATTTATCTAATTGGATTTAAGTGAGAGTATAAGAGTATATGATTTAATAATTTGATTTATTGCGAATAATTGTAATTTAATTTGGTAATTGGCGAAATGATTAATGATTGAATTAACATAGAACTTGTTGTTAGTTATTAAAATTGTTTAAGAAATCAAAGGAGAGAGATTTTATAAAATTTTAAATTTTGTAATTGGATTGGCTAAAGTGGGAAAGTGGAATTAATCAACGTTGTTACTTTTATCTCCTTCCCTATTAGATCCTTATGTGATTGCATCCACATTTATTGTTGATTATTCCTATATATTGTCGCCAATTAATCGTACTTGATGTATGTTTAGCAATTTGGTCACACAGTTAAAGTATGAATATATATATGATGTATTCAAACTTTTCTGTATCTAGCACTTAATTAATTTAGAATCAAACTAACGAAACGTGTCATTTATTTTGTCCCTCCATATTCATTCCCTTTCTAATTAATAATTACCTCTTTTTAATACCTGCTACTTTTAAAAAGGTTGTTCATATATACCATATTTCAAAACCAAGTTTGTTCATATTTACTTTATTTCTTTCCATTCATTTTCCAACTTCATTTCATAATTATAAATAACCTACATCTTATTTTTCTATTACATTTTGTTTCTCCTAACTCTAACCCTAGCCTCCATGCTACTCTTCTTCTTCTTCTTCTTCTTCTTCTTCTTTTTTCTTGTTTTTCTCAAAGCTCCTTATTATCTCTCATTTTAATTTTTTCCTTTCTCTTCAAATATTCTTCTTCTTCTTCTTCAAATTTACTTCTATTTCAAACTTTCTTCTTTTCAAATCTAGATCTTCTCTTCCGTTTTCAGTTCTTATTTTAATCATTTTTTTTCAATTCTTCTTTTTCAAATCTTCTTTTTCTTTCAAACCTTTTAAAATACATACATTCGTATAATAAGGAGGAAAATTAAAGTAAATCGAAATAAAAGAAAAATTACGGAACAAAGTTAGCAATCAAGAAGAAGCATATGCGTTTTTCACGAGGGAAGGTGGATGTGGCACGGTATTTTATTTTTGTTTTGTTTATTTTTAATTTTTTTTATTTCAATTGCAAATCGTTTAATTGTGATAACTTTCACATACGAACTCCGTTTCACACGAAATTTCTTTTGTTAGGATCGTAATTAAATTCCGGATCTGATGACGCTGGTTTGGATAAATTTAGAGACCGTCAAATTTTGGGTTTAAATCGGATTTACATTCGATTTAAATTCAAAAGGTGAGTGTTTTAACCCACTCACAACTACTAGAAGCTTTTATGTTTGTTAAATTAATTTTAGAAATGAATAGAATTTATTTATGAGTATTTGGCATGCTTATTTCATTCATATCTGCTGAATTGCATTTTTTGAATTTAACTGTTAATTTAATATATTTATTGCGTATTAATTGATAGTTAGAATTTATTTGTTTGTATATGAACTGCTAGTTAACAGTTATATAATTTATTACTGAATATAAACTGTTAGATTAATAGTTGTTAAATTTAATCTGAATAAAATTGCCAGTTATTACCTGTTATATATTATCAAATATAAATTGTTATTGATTGATATTGCTTGATGATTGGTGATTGGATGATGGGTGATGTTGATGGATGTTTTATTGTATATCATTTAATTGCAAATTATCATGCATATTTCCTTTCATTCGGGATTGTGGTTTGAAATGATATACAACCGCAAAATTTTTTTTTATCTTTTAAATTGCGGATTGAAATGATAAATATCCGTATCACTTGACCATAGGATAGAAAATTATATACAGGCACCGCGGTCTATATATATAACTATTTTTATGTGATTTCTATGGTTTGGATGGAATACGGTTTATAATAATCTTAAATTTTATATTGTATAAATATTTTTCTTCCATATATATATATACATATGAAGTTGAAAATTTTGACATTAAAAGGTGTATAAAAATCTTTATTAAAAATGGAAGAAAATTAAGAAAATGGAGTTTAATAATTTATATCATATGTTTAAATGTTAAGTTTGGAAATTTTAAGATATGATATTTATAATTGGATTTTTCCCAAAATAAATTAAAATGAATATTCTAGTATAATTTGAATTGGAAAAAAAAAATATATTGTATCACTAGAAATTGAAGTCTTATATTTTTTATGGATTTTATATGAATATTCAAGACTAATTAATAGAACAATTGATTTGTTGAAAGAATAAAATCCAACTTTAGTTTGAAATATTGATACTCAAAATGGATATACGTATATATAAATAAATTGAAGTGGTTTTGAACTTGAGAGAGATAATATAAATTTTGGTTTAGACTTTAATAAAGAAATGTATTTGTAAAGCCATGAGAACTATTTTCTTTACAAAGTAACATTTAAGTTAAACCATTTAATTCATATACCGTTGAATGTCCAAACCATTCAAGTTTTAGAAGTTATGGTTTTAAATTATGATTTTCAAAATACTATGCTTTGAAAATATTTGATTTTCAGACGTTATGAAGTTAAAGCATTTTGATTTTGGAAAAGAATTATATTTGGGATAAGTGATAAAATATGGTTTTGGGTTTTGAAATAATATCGTATTCATGGTTATGAAATGGAATGTTTATTCTGGTTTTTAAAGTATAACCTATTTTTTTAAATGACCGCGGTGTTATAATAACGATGGGTTGGCAAAGAGACCGGGATCGGATATGGACATACTCTCTGTCGATACCGAAAACCACTTTGACCAACCGTGTACGCGGTGGAGATTCCAGAATGAAGTAGGTTGGGGCGACGTTTCCTGTAAGGTAAATACGTGGACCCAACTCCCGTGAGTTGGCATAAGGTGGCTAAAACAGGAGCGATCGACGGGTTAATGAGGTCATTCCTCTGATCGGACACTCCTCTTCGATAGTATACTTTGACTTTGGATTGATTTCAGTGGCCACTTCTATTTTTGATTTTGGGGGAGTTTGTTCGAGGTGGGCGGTAGCTGCGGCTACGCGTTACCATCGGCCCGGAAACGTAATTGGTATATCTACCCTGGCATTGCCTAGTTGTGCCGTGTCACCTACCATACCGAGCCTTGTACGAGTTTGGATTTCTCCCGTAGCCCGTGTGGTATCCTCTGGTGGCTTCCCGATCAGGAGGGACTATGATATTGGATGGACTACTGGGACTATTACGTGTTAAGGGGAATATTGGGTCACTCCTTAACGCTATTAAAAAGTATGTTTATTTTACTATTAGACACTATTATAATAGCGCAATATACTATATAGTAAATAGTTTAACGGATCCTTAGGAGATGTAAATCCCGAGCATCTCTTGAGTTACTGTACTCATATTTATTTCTGTTAATTTAACTCACATAAGATCTTTTAGTTCTGACTCGAGTGTTTTTGTCTTTTCAAATTCGCTCGGGTCAGTCCGAACGTTTCAGGATCGAAGACTTTAGCTTTGGAGGACGAAGACGAAGAATTTTTATTATTATTATTTATAGTATTGCACTACTCTCACACTGTTCCGCTGCATTGTTATTGGTATGTGTAACTCTGATATGTATTATATAAATGTTTGTAAACAGTTTTATAAACTGTATATTTTCTTATTATATTTTATCCTTCCGCTGTGAGATTCTATTTGTTTATTTCTTCTCTGTTTTTTTCTTATTTACCCCATAACAAATCCGCCCTTCCGTATGGTTTGAATCGGCATGTGTGTCGGTTTAAAGTGTGCGAAAAGGCGGGATGTTACACTATTCATCTTAATTTCAATATCTAATTAGCTATCCTTTTCAAATCCGTTTCACTTCAAATTTCAAATTCTCTTTCATTTTAACTTAAATTTCACTTTTAAATGAAAAGAGACTTATTTTTCCACAATATCTCATATTATTAAAATATGGTCTTTTGAACAAATGGATTACTTAACTAATAGGAATTTGATGTCCAAATTATCATCACAACCATACAACAATCATATAAAATTAACGTTTTCAGTACGGTAAATGTCATAACATTACTACGGATTATCCAACATATTCAAAAATCAATCAAACATCCATATCATCAAATAGTGATTATCTAACATAACAATTAAGCATGATAATCAATATAATTTAAAAGCGATGAGAATTTCTCACCTTTATCCAAATGTTTAACTTCCTACCAACATTCATATCAACAACACTTCACTAAAACTTCAACTAATCAACTTCTACTCCATTTCATCGACCACTTCTTCCATAAGTTCGGCCTCCTCCTATTCTTCCTCTTTGTCCATCATTTCTTCACTTATTAGATGCTAAACCATGTTCTAATGGTATTCTAAGGTCTTTGGCAAAGTTTGGTGGTGTTTGGAGTTGATTTGATATGGTTTTGAAAAAGTTAGTAAGCATTTTGGAAGAGAAGAAGAAGCCATTAAAGAGAGCTTCAAAGAGGAAGAAGAAGAAGAAAGTGAAGAGGAAGGTAGAGAATGAAGTGTGAAAAATGAAAAGTATGGATGCATATTTATATTTGAGCTTTGGATGGCAAATGACTAAAATACCCTTCATTACTTTTTGACTTTTTAATTTACTTTTCTACCCTTGATTTGACATTTGCTTAATGGAGAAGAAATGGTTTGATTTGAATTTGTACTTAAGAAATGATGTTTGCCTCTTTTTCTTAAACTTTTAAAATGTTAAAATAATATTTTGCTCCTTTTCCATGTAAAGTAGTAACATCTCATTAATGTGATTTGAATTTGTAAAATGATTACTCTTTTTTTCTTAAACTTTGTGTAAAAAGGAAAGAAGACTTTTGCTTGATTTGATTTGCATTAATGGTGGAAAGATGGTTTAATAATGATGTTATTTTTATGTCAAATCATGTCTTTTCATTTTTTTTTATGTAAACTATTTTCAAAAGTAAACTCCTTTTATCCTTTAGTGCTAAATGTATAATGTTTATATAGTTTGTAAACTTGCATTTATAAGTTAGAAAATATATCAAGTTGCAACAACTTGTCGGCAACTTGTTTTGGTTGAAAACGGCGTTTTTGACGACTAATTTTACAGTTAAAATTTGACGTTTTTATTAAGCTATATATTGGAGTAAACCAAACTTTAAAATGAACTTTTTACTTCTTTAAATAAATTAAAACAAGTCTCTTTATATTAAAAAATCATATTTAATTAATATCAAAATCTCTAATTTTACCGTGTATGTAAAACTGACAAAATGCGACAAATTTTGGTTATTTTTGTAAAATGATTATTAACAAACTTTCAAATCTTTTAACATACTTTTATTATCTTTATTAGATGTTTTAAATAAGATTTACCTTTTTAAATAAATATTTAAATCCATTTAATTAAGCCTTTATTTATTTTTAACAAAACTTAACTTTTGTCGATTTGTTCCAAAATCCAAATTTAATACTTTTTAATTTAATAATTTTAATAATAGATAATTATTTATAACATATAACATATTATTTAAGATTTAAAACTCCTTTTTAAATTTAAATCGATCGAAATCTCTCATTTTCGAAGTAGCGAAAAAACGGGTCGTTACATTCTCCCCTACTTAAAAACATTTCGTCCTCGAAATGAATGTTAGATAAAGGAATCTTTCTCATACTCATATCCTTAAATATTTTGACTTATTTCTACCGATGATAGAAAAGAAGAGGGTCGATATCTTAACAATACCAAAACAAATGATGTCAAACATACATACAAAGATTCTCTACATTAACCTGAGTACTTATCACGCACTTAAGGTTACATATATATACATCAAGTCAAACTTCTATCATATCCATCCTAGTGCGTACTTCACACTTAAGATAATATATACAACAGCTAAATATAACTATACATCCAAAAACAACCAAACTGATACTATATCAAAATAAACGAATACTACCACATAACTCATACCCTGACCTGAACATGTACTATACCTGAGGTCTATATATACACATACCAAAACATCAGTCCAACCACTATATCTTAGTGCCTATTATTTAAGATAACTGTCCAACTACTAAGTAGACAGATCATACTGTATGTGATATTTGATTTGATCTATTATTTGAATCCACAACTTTTCTTCCGAACTAGTATTGATTCCTCGATTTTCTAGTGCGGACTTTGATCAGACTTCTTGATCACAAACTCTTGCTTTCCTTGCATAGCTCTCAACTATGATAGAAAACTCGTGTACATAATCATAAACTCTCATTAATGTTCGCCGTCAAAAATTGAGTGATAAATCATTTTCCGGATTGGTGTAAACACCTCAAAGTTCTGTACTCAAATCTTAGATCAAAATTTATGTGCCAAAATGATCTACGTTTAACTTATGTACTTATTCACATTCATCTTTACCTAAAACATTTTTTTCAAAACTTCTATTAATCCAAGTTTATTTCACAACCATTTACTTTCTTCTAAATCCATTATTACTTAAGCATACAAATATGACTTAAACTTGTATAATATACCTTTACTTCCTAAGAGTATATATATATATATCCCCAATCTTCAAATTGTCATTACTTCAATTAGGGTCTTCAACAAATGTGGAATTCTATTATTCCAAATTAATAAGTTATAAAACTTAATCCTTAGTTTTCTTTACCTAAGGTCTCCATTTAACTAATAGTATTTATCTAATCCATATATTAATCAGACAACTTTACTAAGTGTACATCATTTTCCTACCAATCTATCCATTTTCTAAATCAAAATTCTTGATCTTGAATCCATCAAATACCTTATAGTCAAATTTGTGAAACTTAATGTTTGCGCAAAAAATGGGCAAACACCTCCAATCCGTATAATTTAGTTGATTTTATGTTATTTTTAAGGTTTTGGGTGATTTATGCAAATATGAAAAAAGCAGGGGCTAAACTGTAAAAAGACACACATATTTATAGTGGTTCGGCCAGAATGTGCCTACGTCCACTTTATATGTTATTCTCCCTTTTCTTTTGATTACAAGTACAAAGCTTTAAGTACAAGTATAAGAAAGTTGTTTGAAAGTCCCTTCCTTGCTTGAGCTCTCAAACTTGTCTGCCATTGTTGTACCCCTGCCCCTCTATTTATAGAGTGAGGTTGGGGGCAGGGATCTTGGATGTATATAGCTGCTGGTGGGCCTGGGCTGAAGCAATCTGGCCTGGCAGCGTTCTGGTTCGGCGAGGCTTCATTCGGCATGGAGCTTGGACCGGTGATGGAGTGGACCGGTGGTAGGTGGGTTGGAGGTTCATTCGGTAGTGAGGTATGAGGTTGATCCGGCCTTGGTGTGGTTCGGTGGGTATGTGGTCCGGTGGTGACGTTGGCTTGGTCGTTCCTGGAGGAGGTTGGTCCGGCACGGTGAAGTCATGGAGTTGGTTCGGTATGGAAGTGGAGAGGTCTGGACCGGTAGCTTGTAGGTGTTGGTCCGGTCGTGAGCTGGTTCGGTGGCTTGGTGCTTGGACCGGATGGATGCTATGCCGAATGAGCTTGTATATTAGGAGTGCCGAATGACCTTAGGCATGGATTGCCGAATGAAACATAACGCTTGCATCTTTTAATACTGAATGAACTCAAAGACTATTGTCACCGAATGAACATGAGAGTATAAGGCCGAATGGACTTTTATACTTGAATCGTCCCAGACTCATATACGCTTGCTGGCTGCTTCTTCTTGGTTTGTTCGTGGTGGAAATGCACACAACATTGATATTCCAGCTTTGACCAAAAATGGGATAACACTGGATGAAACTGACGCTTCTCGGTCTCGAGATCTTCTGGGTGAGAATTCGCCCAACATTTGCCCCCCAAAGTGGGGCACGTGCTTGCATGTGTCGCGCTTTGTTTCCCTGCGGTAGGAAGGCGTGTTTGGTAGTGCCATGAACTGGATGTTCCTGTCCCGTCGATGTCCTGCAAAGGAATTTACAGTTTTATGTGATCAAATGACGACCGTTTAGGATCGAAATATTTGAGATGAAGTGCGACCGTTCGAGGTCGGGTGCCGTTTGAGGCGAGTAAGTGTGCCCCAAGGGGGCTTAGCATTATCGATGCCAGGTTCACGTTCGAGTGGGTTCCTGGATTGTTTGTCGGGGTGGTTTATCGCCATCTCAGAGCATGTCTAAGGATCGTTCGTGACCCCGTACATGTATAAGTTGCTTAGCCATTTCGGAATTAGCAGAACTAAATATCCATCCAACCGATGAGTTTTAAAAGGATGTCAAAGTGTAAATTCTCACAACGATAGGGTCAATTGCCATTCAGAGCATGCCTGTGGACCGTTCGTGGTCGCGTACATGTGTAAATGATTAACCCATGTTAGTGAGAGATTTACTACTTGTTCATCGTTATCATAATTTCTATTTTATCAGTAGACCCTAGAGTTCGATACTTATCTAAGTGAGGTGCTTTGCATGCCCCCTGTTTCTGGTTTTTGCTGGTTGGTGCAGCTACATTCGGTTTTTAAGTGCCGAATCATTAGGTCCGGTGTGCCGAACCAGTTGGACCGGTGCTTATGCGCTCGTCTATATATAGGGGCTACACCCCCTTAGATATTCCTTACCGAATCAACGAGAGCCGAATCAATCTTATACCGAATCAATCCCTAGCCGAGTCAAACCCTTGCCGAATCAAACCCTTGCCGAATCAATCTCGTGCCGAACCAGGTATATATCCTCTTGCCGAATGATCTTGATCACCGAATGGATCTGATGCCGAATAAACACGAAAGGTTTTTTAATGCCGAATGCTTCTTTGTATTGCATTACCGAATGAAGTATATCTTCAAATGCCGAATGAGACTTGAAAAATTTGACCACCGAATGAATTTGAAAACTTGAATCTTGAGTGAAATCCTAAGCTTATATACGCTTGCTTGCTTACATTTCTGTGCTCCTTGTTCTGATATCATGTTTTTCTTGTGCCACAGATAAATGTCTCGCAAAGCGGAAACTCGATCAGACAGAAAGAAGTCCAAGGATAGAGAAGAGTCTTCTTCCATGCCCCCAGCCCAACCAGGACCGGCGCAACATGGACCTGCCCCGAGGTCGTTAGTGGAGGGGTATGGTCCCCAGGAACTTCTGGTCTCCCCTCCCGACTGCTTTCCTAGCTCCTTAATGGAGGAGCAACTTGACGTTATATCCCGTTCCTTCGGGATTGATAGAGCGCTCATGGTGCTGCCAGGGGCTGGAGTTATGCCATATGACCCTCCCGAAGGGTATTTTGCTTACAGTAGGTACCACTGCATGTGTGGGGCCATTCCTCCCATCAACGTCTGGATTGTCAGCTTCATCACATATCTAAAGGTGGCACCTTTCCAGCTCCAGCCCAACTCTTACGCCATCCTGGTGTGCTTGTACGCTATCTTTCAGCAGAGGTATGGGCACGCTCCTTCCAACCGGGAGATACGGTATCTGTACAATCTGAGGGGATACAGGAAGGGATCCCCATATATTAGCTTGGAGTCTGCTGTCTCTTTTAAGCCGGTTCTTGACCTCTATTCGAAGTACAGTATGTTCAAGAAGGAGTGGTTCTTTGTCAAAGATAACTCCGTCTCTATCTGTCGCTTCACCTCCGGATGTAAGTCAAAGCTTTATTTATAATTCTTGTCTCGGCCGCGATTCTCATCCTTATGTGCTTCCATTTCTTGCTAGCGACAGGTGGCTTTGCGGTTGTGGAGAGCGATCGCCTAGTGCAGATGGCCGCTGAGGTAGAAGCTATTTCAGAGAGAGACAGATCGGCTGCTTATCTGATCAGGAATGCTAGACTCTTGACGTACAATCTGATCCTTCCACACCAGTCAGTAGTCAAACAGAGGGACACGACGGAAGAGAGGGCCGCCCAGGCTAAAGGAGGAGCCGTGGCGAAGAGTGGCAAGAGGAAGCCCTTCGCGAAACATCCAGTTGTTGGAGGCAAGAGGCTTAAGGAGTCTGACGGTCCCTCTCCCAGCACTTGCCCGATTATTCCGGGGGAGGAAGACGTGGAGGAGGACAGAGGTGAGGCCGAAGGAGGCGATGTAGGAGGAGAGGTAGAGGGCGGAGATGATAGAGAAGGCGACGGTGGCGGCGATGGTGCTGGTGCCCTAACCTCCGGGCAAGTGGGGGAGATTCAGGAGTGGATGGATGATGCCCTTCGTCAAGCTTTCGGGGAATTGGAGTGAGGATCGGATTTGGTGGAGAAGGTGAAGGAGGCTGACAAGGCCGGGGTTGATGCCGATCCATCCTCTAAGAGCTCCTCGGCTAGGGTGACTCCGTCGGTGCAAGGTGAACTTTTGACTTCTACAGATTCCATTTACGATAGGGACTTAGGAATATTTTATGGCTCGCCCCCGTCCTGGGACGAAATTCAGGACTTATTGCAGGATCCTTCTTCACCGCAGGGTTTGTATAGTGAAAGTGTCTTTTTCGATCTTCTTTTATCCCGATATATCTCTTGCTCCGTGATCTGATGCATGCTTATAACATTTGTTCTCTGTTCCAGGGGCAGGCCAGGTGGCTAGGACGTCAGATGTTCGACGCCGCCTTGAGCAATTCAAGTTGATAAGAGCTTCTACTAAGCCTAAGTCCCCTATGGGCCGTCCTGGGGACGTAGTCAGCTACCTCCCTCTCCTTGGAATTATCGAGGAGGGTATTCAGCAGAGGGAGAGGAGGCGCTCTTTGTTTGATTCTCCGCCTGGTCCCCAGCTTCCTACTCAGCCTCCCCGAGATACTACGGAGGAGATCGCTGAGCCTGTCCCTTCTCCGCGTCCTTCCGAGAATCCCACTGTTATACGCATAAGACGTCCTGACGTGCCATGCAATCCCTTCGCCGGTCACCCGGATTTGGACCCCAGCTCTCAGGATGTTTTGTTTGACGAGGCCACGGGCGAGCATCTTCTTCCCCGCAATCCCATGGTTCGGGTTCTTGATGAGGCCAAGTCCCTAGATCTGGATCTGCTCACTACTCGGATAGCTGCGATGGGAGACGAAGCCAAGGCCAACATTGATCGGGTCGCGGAGGAGGTCAGGAAGTTAATGGAACATCATGCCCGATTGGCCAAGACCGGGGAGGAGATAGGGAGTGCCAACATAAGGCTGCGGTTAGTGGTTGCTGATCAGGCCAAGCAACTTGCCGACCAGGCTATTCAGATTTCGTAGCATGAGGCCGACTCCCAACGACTGAAGAAGACCATGGAAGAGGCTAGCAGGGCTGAGCTGCGGGAGATGGAGGCCGCTTGTAAGAAGCGCATTAACATGGCCATTACCACGGTTGATGAGGTTAGGAAGGCGGATCTTGAGCAGGTTGAAGGATTATCTGGGAGGCTTGAGGCTACAGAACTTGCTCAAGCCAAGCTGAGAGAAGAGATGGAGGAGATGAGAAGATCTCTACAGGCTGAGTGCTCGAGATACCGGCAGGAGAGGGATGTCGCTGCCGCTAAGTTGCAGGCTTCCGAGGCCCGGGTGAGGAGGTTTGAAGAGGATGAGGGGATGATGGACGATATGCTGCAGGACATGTACTTCCGCAATTGGAAGGAGGGCGGCTTGTCCTGGATGGATGACTATCCCCGGTTTATGGCCAAGGTATATCTTCGGGCTTTAGAGGAGGCTAGGGTTGATGCGGATAAGGAAGGTGGAGCGGCCTTCAGGATGGATGCGGTTACTGCCCAGTTCTCTGAGGAGGAGAAAGTGGCGGTGAAGGAGGGCATGCGGCTGCTCACCGCCGAGGAGGTGGGCGTGCACCTGGAGGATGAGGATCAAGCGGCGGATGCTGGTGAGTCTCCCCTCTGTTTTTCTTCTTAGGTTTCCACGACTTGATTGTTTACTGTTCGACTAATGGATTCCTCTTCTGAATTGGACAGGTGGGACTTCCGGTCAACATGCTGGGAGCTCTGACCCTGCGGCTAAATAGGCTCGGAGAGTTGGTAGGATGAGGGCGAAGTGTGGATGCCGTTGGTCCTTTGTTTGGATTCAGTTTCCTTCTGGTTTTTTTTTTATTGCTGTTTTATGTTAGTCCAAAACATTGATGTGACTGTAATAATATTGTCTGTGATGAATGACTTTATGTAGTTATGTCGTAGTATCAAACAACTTTTGTGTAATCTCATAACATAAGCTGATTTCTTTGTGTTGAAATGTTATCACTATCTTGTTGTGCTGTGTAAGAGATATAGCTATGCATGTGCATGTGATTTAGTTATGTTCAATGCCAAGTTTTGCTCGAAACATAACTTCATGCTTTGTAATTAATGTTGGTGCGATGTATGAATAAGTTATAGCTATATGTTCCATGTACAAGAGAGAAGAGTACCGCCCTTCATGTTTTAGCTGCAGGAAGTAGCTTTGAATGTTTTGTGTAACTGATTATGGATGCAGTTGAGTGCTCCGTCATCCAGTTGGTCGGCTCTGATTCTCATGAGCGAGTGTTTCCTACTTGGTTTCCTGTACTTTGGAGACCGTTATACAGGATAGGAGTAAAGTATTTAAATGGAATGGAAATATAGGAAAAGTAAAACTTCCAGTCACGGAAGGCCGTTGATGTGCTTAAGTTCGTGGCATACGGGCTTTGTAGTCACTTTCCCTAGCTGTGGGTCTTGGAGACATATGTCAACCATTTTACGCCTACTGCGGGGAGTTTTCTTTTTTGCCACAGCCGCACTTAAGACACACCGGAGCCTATCGCGCACAGTAACTACCCAGGCCATTATGGCTCGTAATCGAGGGTATTATTCGATTTACTGTGGCCGGCTAGCGTGGGGGCCGATCGTCAACTGTGAACTGCCCCTGGCTGGCCACACCTTATGTTGGGGCTTATTATCGGTTCACAGTTGCCGGCGAGCCGAATCGCTGTAACGAGCTGCCATCGGCTATAGTCGGCCGTTATGATGACCTTTACTCGACTCATTACAGTCGGCTTTAAGGGCCGAGGCACAATGAGTTAACTCGCGGTAGAGGGATACCGGAGCGAAAGTGTCTCATTGGCGAGGGCATAGGAGTGCAGCGTACCTGTTAGGTTTTGTCCAGGTGGAGTCGTGCTGTGAAGCTCTGAATGGAAAGGTCATCCGCAAAGGATTTTGTTCAACAGCAAAGGATACAGTTAACATGCAGCCAAGATATGAAGGAGCAAGTTGAAAAGAGACAAGTTTTTTAAAGTGGTCGGCACGATAATGCCTACGTCCACTGATTCTCTTTGTTGATTCACTTCATATGGGCAGTACAAGTTAAGAAAAGTTTCGACGGAGGTGTCGGATGTTCCAAGCCCTCTGGAACACCACTCCGTCAACTGTTGACAAAATATAAGCTCCGTTGTGAAGATCTTTATGAATTACATATGGTCCGTCCCAGATTGGATCCAGCGCTCCTAGGCGCGGGAAGATTCGCTTGAGGACAAGATCTCCTTCTTGTAAGCTGCGATGTTTGACTTTGGAGTTGTATAGTGATGCCACTTTTTGTTTGTGGGCTGCTGCTTTGAGTGCTGCATCATTTCTTCTCTCCTCAATTAGATCCAAAGACATGAGGAGGAGTTCTTTGTTTCCTTCGGGGTTGTAGTGGATCCTATGGTGGGAAGGCACAATAGTCTCAACCGGGAGCATGGCCTCCGATCCGTAAGCCAAAGAGAAAGGAGTATGCCCCGTTGATGTTCTGAAAGAAGTGCGGTAGGCCCATAGTGCTGTAGGAAGCTCGTCCACCCAAGTGCCTTTTGATTCTTCAAGCTTCTTTTTGATTAGAGTTTTGAGAATCTTGTTGGAAGCTTCGACTTGTCCATTTTCCTGGGGGTAAGTTACGGATGAGAAGCTCTTATGAATTCCGTGCTCTTGGCATCAGTCGGCGAATTCTTCGCTGTCAAATTGAAGTCCATTATCTGATATGATTTTGAGTGGAACTCCGTACCTGCACAGGACATACAAGAAGTTAATAACTTTGGCCGAAGATGTTTTATTTTGAGGTTCTGCTTCCACCCGTTTGGTGAAATAGTCGACTGCCATTATAGCATTTTTGGTTCTGCCTCGGCCCATTGGCAGTTTGCCGATTCACACTGCAAAGGGCCAAGGGCTGGTCATCTGAGTAATCTCATTTGTTGGTAGCCGAGGAATCTTAGCAAATTTCTGACATCTGCCGCATTTTCCGACGAAGCCTAAGGTGTCCTTGTTCAAGGTGGGCCAGAAGTATCTGTATTGGAGTATCTTCTTTGCCAGAGTCTGCCCCCTAGTGTGATCTCCGCAACCTCCTTGATGGATGTTAGATAAGATTTCCTTGACTTCTCTTCTCGTGCGGGGGGTGTGCCTGTATTTAGCTTCGTCCTGGGTTCTCCTCGGCAGGAACTGGAGTTCTGTCCTGACCCTTCACATAGCGTTCCAATCTTTTCCTTCTGATGTCTTCTTCGATTAGGTCTCGTAGATGGCGGCATTCGTTGGTATCGTGCCCATGAGACTCGTGGAAACGGCAGAATTTTCCGGACTGGATTGCGCGATCTGACTCTTTCTTGTATGGGGGGCGCTTGTAGGTAAGTTTGTCCTGGGTGGCCAGGAAGATGTTTTCAACTGTATCATTCAAGGGGGTGTAAGCGTCGAATCTTGGCCCAGGTCGATATAGGCGCTTTTCCCCTTTCTTGCCCCCTGCATTATCTCTGGGGTCGTTTCTTCGGGCATCCCTCGCCGTAGCGGATGTGTTTCCATGAGCTGCTTTAGCTTGCTGTCCCGTCTGCCTTTCAGCGGCAGCTTCTTCGAGTCTCATGTACTTCCCAGCTTCATGAAAGAAATCGGACATGGTAGCTGGTTTTTCTTTAGTTAGTCTTCTAGCAAACTTGATGTCTGGGTGCACCCCACTACAGAGGGCCATTAGGGTGAGTTTCTCATCAGCATCTTGGACTGCAGCCGCTGCGGCATTGAATCGGGTAAGGTATTGTTGCAGTGTCTCTTCGGGTTTCTGCTTGACGTTAGAAAGGAATAAGCATCTTTAGGTTGTTCCATGTGAATGCGGAACTGGCTAATGAATTTCTCTTTCAACATTTCCCACGAGCTGATGGATCCTTGGGGTAGGTGGCAGAACCAGGAGGTAGCCAGGTCTGCCGGAAACAGTGGAAAGCATTTGCACAACACTCCTTCTGTTGCTCCACTCATGAGCATATGCTGTGTGTATCTTTGAAGGTGCACAATGGGGTCGAAGGTTCCCTTGTAAGGTTCCATTGTCGGCATTTTCCATTCCCGGGGGGTGATAGCAATTTCAATGTCGCGAGTGAAGGGGCTGGTTACCCTAGCGCCTATCCCTCGGTCTCTTTGTTCTCGTTGGACGCACTCCCTGAATAACCGTGCCATTCTCTCATCAGAATTTGGAGCGGATAGGAACGAGCTTGGTTCCTCCCTGTGGGATCGACCCTGTCCAGATGACCTGTAGGGATGGTATAGTCTATTACTTCTGACGTTATCCAGTGGCTGTCTTTGGCTGTTCGGATGCATGCTAGGACCAGCTACAGTTGCCCCCTGCCTTGATCTTCCCCTGTGGGGTTCTGCTTCGAGTATTTCCATGGGATCAACTTCGGGCTGGGTCCTAGCTCGGCTCCGTTCAGCAGGGTTTCTATGGTTAGGTGGCATGACCGGCTCAGCTATATCTGACCCTCGCCTGGCGCCTCCCCCGTGGGGTTCGGCTCCAAGCGCTTCCTCCAGTCGGAGTTCGGGCTGAGTCCGGGCTCGGCCCCTACCATCGTTGTCTCTGTTGACAGCTTCCTCGAAGAAGGAAGACCGTTGTTGTCTCCGAGATCCTCCAGATTGGGACTCACCCCATGATTCAGTGTTGCGGTTGGATTCTTCAGCATCCCTTAAGCGTGACATGAGTTGGTCCACCAAAGCTTCTTGTTGGGATGTGAAGCGGTTAGTTACTTCAGCCACAACTCTGTCTAGATCCGTCCTAGTAATTGCTGCCGGTTGTTCCGCGGCAGGAGTTGTCAGATTTGCTTGATCTTCATTTGGTACCGATGTTGGGATGGGATGATTCTCTTGATCCGTGACTACTGGATCCGGAAGGCTGCTAGTTGCGATGTTCTTTCCTTTGTTAACATCCTTCTTCTGCTTGGAAGGCATGTCTTCTATGTCCGAACGATGTTCGTTAGGAAGACGGTCAAGTGGGAGAAGCTGAAGCTTCGAGCTCTAGCTCTCAATGAAAGCACCAAAAATGTTTGCGCAAAAAATGGGCAAACACCTCCAATCCGTATAATTTAGTTGATTTTATGTTATTTTTAAGGTTTTGGGTGATTTATGCAAATATGAAAAAAGCAGGGGCTAAACTGTAAAAAGACACACAGATTTATAGTGGTTCGGCCAGAATGTGCCTACGTCCACTTTATATGTTATTCTCCTTTTTCTTTTGATTACAAGTACAAAGCTTTAAGTACAAGTATAAGAAAGTTGTTTGAAAGTCCCTTCCTTGCTTGAGCTCTCAAACTTGTCTGCCATTGTTGTACCCCTGCCCCTCTATTTATAGAGTGAGGTTGGGGGCAGGGGTCTTGGATGTATATAGCTGCTGG
>JASFAV010000207.1:35000-38147 GCA_030765085.1 Allium cepa | reverse complement strand
TATCATCTTGTACTTACTACTTCCTGATTCTACCGGAAATCTTAAAATATTGAAACTTGTTGCAAATGTATTCATTGAATTGATTTGGTTCATCAATAGTCTTAAGTCAGAATCCTATTTTGACTCTGTGCCATTGATTCCACTATGATTATTAAATAATAATCGAATAATTCTTTCATAGAAATAAGGGACATAATTCACATGGATATAGTAAGTCTTGCTTGGGCTGCTTTAATGGTCGTCTTTACATTTTCTCTTTCACTTGTAGTATGGGGAAGGAGTGGACTCTAGTGCTGTGGACACTACAAATACTAAATTGAGTAATCGATTGCTCAATCCAACTGTATCAATTCTTTATTAATCGTTTTGCGAAGCCTTGCCTTAAAAAAAAGTATTCAAAATTGTACTGGAATAGAGTAATAAATCATTATCATAATTTTATTTTGCAACTCAAATCTACGCATAATAGAAGATTCTTTCCAACCGAATTTTGACTAATTTGACTAAATAGTCTATATTTTTTTTCTTTTAGAAAAAAAATATTCTGTTATTATGACATTATATATTTTCTTTCCACTGTAAGCGAAACGATTAGTGATTGTCCAAAGAGGTCCTACACATAATAAAATTAGATCCTTCTTCCGTTAGGCTATTTACATATCACACATTTCACATTTGTTTTAAACTTCTAGAAATTATACTTTTTTGACCCATCTCATGTTTTGTTTAAACATGAAAAACGGCCAGGTTTACTCTAACCCCTTTTCCAAATCCGAAGAAGTTATCATATAACTACGCGGATCATCCATTAATTATTCAATCAATGACTTCTTGAGATGAAAAAAAAGAAATAGAAAAAAAGTTTTATCTTATCTATATGTACATCTACTATATACATATTGTAATTTTTTCTATTCTATATGTACATCTACTATATACATATTGTAATTTTATCTAAATTTTATCTATATGAAGTCTATATTAATATTAGTATACAATACTATCTAGTGTGATAGAAAGAACTATATATTATAGTTCTTTCTATCACACTAGCTTAGATACTTAATAAGCTACTTCTGTTCTGATTCCAGCTCAGCGCAATCATTTCATTTAAGACTTAGAGTTTGAATTCTTTTCTTTCATTTCTTGAATCATTGAATTGAATTGAATTGAACTGCTAAGAACTGATAATTAAAGTTTCATTCAAATTAATCATTTTGGCTAACTGTTTTTACATAGATAATAAGTAAAAAAGCAGTAGGAATTAAAATGAACAGTGCAGTAGCAATAAGTGCGAGAATATTGACTTCCATAATCTAATCTTTTTTTTTCGCAATAACTTAACTCGGGATCTAATCCCATAGAGATGATAAATTTGATTCCTGTAAATTCAATGGGATGAATTGTATCTTGATGATACTGAATCAGATCAATATTATGAATAAAAATTTCTGATCTATCAAATCAATTTCTCGTTGAGAATTGAATAGTATAACATAGGGAGATCTTTTATCCATACAAAAAACCATTTTTGATTAGATCATAAATACCTATCATTAGGTTTTCATCCTTTTTCCACTTGTTCTTTTCTATAACCTAGCATCTTATCTTCCTTATACAATTCTTCTACTTATACATATACATAGGATTTTGTATATAGAATTATAAGGTATTATATAAGCGGTATTCTCTAGGACATACAGAGAGACGAACAGTATAAGTGAGATGTAAAAAAGGTAAGGTTAAGTCTAAAAAATCGACTATTCAAGTTTTACCTTTACTAAGAATAAGAAAAGAAAGGAGCCCTACTTGGTTTTGTTGGTCTTTTTTTTTTTATGTTATTTTATTAGTATACTCTTTGTTTTGTTGGATTGGAGTTGGAACGTATACATCAAAAATTCAATATAAAATTGGAATGAGAATGAAATAAATTGTTTCAAATCAGTAGTCATAATTGAGGCTAAAAAAAATTTAGATTTAGAAAAGATGTGCTTTAACCTAAAAAGTACTTTGCCGGAGAATTAAATTCTATGAAGATTAAGTTCATTGTATATCATATAATAAACAAAATATAATAAACAAAGCTATTTTGTGTCTGTACCCCCCCAAAAATCTGAGCACTCTATTCCATTTCATTGATCAAGAGCAGAATGATTGAAAAAAAAAGTGTCTTAAACTTTAAATACTGAATATAGCACCAATTGTACTAAATCTACATATATTTTTCCTTATCAATTAGTACTGGGGAAGAAATGGAACTTCCCATATTTATCTGATGAGACATGCGAAACAAAAGAAATAATCTCCACGGTGCGAATTTGTTTGATTCCATTTTGCTCTTCGTCTTCCCTTTCGCAAAAATAGAGAAATGCATTTCTCAATTCATGAGATCCTAGTTCGGGACTGACGGGGCTCGAACCCGCAGCTTCCGCCTTGACAGGGCGGTGCTCTGACCAATTGAACTACAATCCCGGCGAGGTGTATAGCATACATATACTTAGGATTTTATAAGAATATTCTACTCGTCATGTTGGAACGTAACAGATATGCGAATGCTATATTGATATTATATCCACATAAACACGGGCTTTAGTGAGAGTGAGACGGATTATTAGTAACTAGTGATTTTTGATTTTATTGTTAAATAAAAATAATAAATCTTTCAATGAGATGAAAAAAAAAGATAGAGAAAATTTTTTCTTTCTTTCTCTACGAAGCAGGCATTACCCTTTCTTTTCTTCTTTCCTATAGGATAAATTAATTATATCTTACTCATGGGGCGGTGAATTCTTGGGCCGAGCTGGATTTGAACCAGCGTAGACAGTCGTCAACGAATTTACAGTCCGTCCCCATTAACCGCTCGGGCATCGACCCAGGAAGAATTCTTTATATGCTTATTGATAATCCATGATCAACTTCCTTTCGTAGTACCCTACCCCCAGGGGAAGTCGAATCCCCGCTGCCTCCTTGAAAGAGAGATGTCCTGAACCGCTAGACGATGGGGGCATATTCGCCCGACCGTCATCATACTATAATGATATTATGAATAGTTTTTTGGAATTGTCAATATAATCTAATGGTATGGCTAGATTCGAACAGTCTTTTTATATTCTGATTCTATAGGATTTGAATTTGAATTGAACGTTT
>JASFAV010000207.1:25000-30000 GCA_030765085.1 Allium cepa | reverse complement strand
CATGATGAAGTAATGTACTATAATTAGAATAATAAAAAAAAATGAAAAATTCAGTAAAAATTCAGTATAGTTTATTATGATACTATTATGATACTTACTATAATGATATTATAGTAGTCACTATAGCACTTCTATTTATATTTTTTTTTTTCTAGTAGTTTTCTCTTTCCTTTTGTTCTTGTTTCCCTATCATCCAAAAACAAAAATAGTAATTAATTACTAGTTAACAGAATAACACAAGACCTAAAAATAAAACTTTTTATTTTTTGTGACAAAAAAAATGTTGCGGAGACAGGATTTGAACCCGTGACCTCAAGGTTATGAGCCTTGCGAGCTACCAAACTGCTCTACTCCGCGCTAAAGAACTAGGAACTAACGGGTCAAGAAAGATTGGATATGCCCTCTACCATATCTATACAAATAGAATAGTCTATTTATACAAAATGGTAAAGAGGGCCCCTCTATGATCTATGATCATAGAGATCCGTACAAACCAGAAACGAGATTTTTATCCTTACCAACTGGATCTTGTTGCGCCGGGTAACAAACACGCATGAACTATTTCTCGAAGTACGTGTCCGGATAGTCCAAAGTCTCGATAGTTAGCTCTAGGTCTTCCAGTCAAAAAACAACGTCGATGAAGACGTATAGATGCACTATTACGTGGTAAGGATTGCAATTTTCCATGAATTTCCCATTTTTCACTCAACGACGGAACCTTGCTTATTTCTTTTTTTAAGGACCGACGAATCAAATGATATTTCTGTTCCAATTTCTGTCGTTTCTTCTCCCTCTGAATCAAACATTTTCTTGCCATAATGTTCAGTTCCTATTATTATCAATAATACAGTTCGGATCCTAGATGTAAAAATAAAAGAAGGGGGACCCCCTCTTCATCGAAAGAAATGAGATTGTTGCTGACACAGTAAAAAAAAGAAAGAACTAAATTAACCAAATTTTCCTGATGTAGAGGCAATCAAGAAAGCTGCATAAGTGAATATATAACCTACAGAAAAATGTGCTAATCCAACCAATCTTGCTTGCACGATGGAAAGAGCCACTGGCTTATCTCTCCATCGAATCAAATTGGCCAAAGGTGTGCGTTCATGAGCCCATGCTAAAGTTTCAATTAATTCCTGCCAATATCCCCGCCAGGAAATTAAGAACATAAATCCAGTAGCCCAAACAAGATGTCCAAATAAAAACATCCACGCCCATACCGATAAACTATTCATACCAAAAGGGTTATATCCATTGATAAGTTGTGAAGAGTTTAACCATAGATAATCTCTTAACCACCCCATCAAATAAGTGGAAGATTCATTAAATTGTGAAACGTTACCCTGCCATAATGTAATATGTTTCCAATGCCAATAAAAAGTGACCCACCCAATAGTATTTAACATCCAGAAAACTGCCAAATAAAACGCGTCCCAAGCAGAAATATCACAAGTACCCCCACGTCCCGGGCCGTCGCAAGGAAAACTATAACCGAAATCCTTTTTATCTGGCATTAATTTAGAACCACGTGCATCTAAAGCACCTTTTACTAAAATCAATGTAGTTGTATGCAAACCTAGAGCAATTGCATGATGAACCAAGAAATCTCCCGGACCTATTGTTAAGAAGAGTGAATTATTATTTTCATTAATAGCATTTAACCAACCGTGGTAACCATATGCTTCGACCTGCATTGAATGCTGGTCCAGTTGTTGAAGATAAGAGTACATCAAACCCATAGGAAGTCTTACCATGAGCAGATTGTATCCATTGGGCAAATATAGGTTCGATCAAGATTTGTTTTTCCGGAGTACCAAAAGCGAGCATGACGTCATTATGAACATAAAGACCTAAGGTATGGAACCCTAGAAAGAGACTGGCCCAACTTAAATGAGATATGATAGCTTCCTTATGGTCTAACATTCTTGCCAATACATTATCCTCATTCTGCTCCGGATTATAATCTCTAATGAAGAATATAGCTCCATGAGCAAAGGCTCCTGTCATTATGAACCCTGCGATGTATTGGTGATGAGTATATAATGCAGCTTGAGTAGTAAAGTCTTGTGCTATGAATGCATAAGCAGGTAAAGAGTACATGTGTTGAGCTACTAAAGAAGTAATAACCCCTAAAGAGGCTAGAGCAAGGCCTAATTGAAAATGAATCGAATTGTTGATTGTATCATAAAGACCCTTATGTCCACGTCCTAATCGACCCCCCGGAGGAGTATGTGCTTCTAAAAGATCTTTGATACTATGTCCAATTCCAAAGTTCGTTCTATACATATGGCCAGCAACAAGAAAAATAAATGCAATAGCTAAATGGTGATGAGCCATATCGGTCAACCATAAACTTTGCGTTTGTGGATGGAATCCCCCAAGAAGGGTTAGAATGGCAGTTCCCGCTCCTTGGGAGGTACCAAATAAATGACTACTGGAATCAGGGTTTTGGGCATAAAGATTCCACTGACCCGTAAGAAGTGGTTCCAACCCTTGGGGATAGGGTAATACGTCTAAGAAATTATTCCATCTTACGTACTCTCCCCTAGATCCGGGAATAGCGACATGAACTAAATGTCCTGTCCAAGCCAAGGAGCTTACTCCAAAAAGTCCTGACAAATGATGATTGAGACGAGATTCGGCATTTTTGAACCAGGAAACACTCGGTTTCCATTTAGGTTGTAGGTGTAACCAACTCGCTATTAAGGATATAGCAGAAAGAAATAATAAAAAAAGAGCTCCGGTATAAAGATCTTCGTTAGTGCGTAATCCAATTGTATACCACCACTGATAAACACCGGAATAAGCGATATTTACTGGGCCGGTAGCACCTCCTCGAGTAAAGGCTTCTACGGCCGGTTGACCAAAATGAGGATCCCAAATTGCATGAGCAATAGGTCTCACATGTAAAGGGTCCTGTATCCATGACTCAAAATTTCCTTGCCAAGCTACATGAAACAGATTTCCGGACGTCCATAGAAAAATTATTGCTAACTGTCCAAAGTGAGAAGCAAAAATATTCTGATAAAGACGTTCCTCAGTAATATCATCATGACTCTCAAAGTCATGTGCGGTAGCAATACCAAACCAAATACGACGAGTAGTGGGATCCTGAGCTAAACCTTGGCTAAACCTTGGAAATCTTAATGCCATAATGCCTTTCAAATCCTCCTAGCCATTATCCTACTGCAATAATTCTTGCTAAGAAGAATGCCCATGTTGTGGCAATTCCACCCAGAAGGTAATGCGTTACTCCTACAGCACGTCCTTGTACAATGCTCAAGGCTCTAGGCTGAGTAGCAGGAGCAACTTTTAATTTGTTATGAGCCCAAACAATGGATTCAATGAGTTCTTGCCAATAACCGCGGCCGCTGAATAGAAACATTAAACTAAAAGCCCAAACAAAATGAGCACCTAAGAAAAAAAGACCATATGCAGATAATGAAGAACCATAAGACTGAATTACCTGAGATGCCTGTGCCCATAAAAAATCCCGAAGCCAACCATTAATAGTAATGGAACTCTGTGCAAAGTTTCCTCCTGTTATATGAGTTACCACCCCCTGATCACTTATAGTACCCCAAACATCCGACTGCATTTTCCAACTAAAATGGAAAATGACTACTGAAATTGCATTGTACATCCAGAATAAACCTAAAAAGACATGATCCCAGGCGGATACTTGACATGTCCCCCCTCTTCCAGGCCCATCGCAAGGGAAACGAAAACCGAGATTTGCTTTATCGGGTATCAAACGGGAACTACGAGCAAATAGAACACCTTTCAGTAGTATCAATACAGTTACATGAATCGTAAATGCATGAATGTGATGGACCAAAAAATCTGCAGTTCCTAACGGAATAGGTAACAAAGCTACTTTGCCACCTACTGCCACTAACTCACCACCCCCCCAAGTTAAGCTGGTACTTGTTGTTGCACCGGGAGCTGTTACGCCAGGTGCTAAAGCATGGGTGTTTTGTATCCATTGAGCAAAGATAGGCTGTAATTGTATAGCGGTATCTGAAAACATATCTTGGGGACGTCCTAAAGCGCTCATGGTATCATTATGAATATACAAACCAAAACTGTGAAAACCTAGAAATATACATGCCCAGTTTAGGTGTGATATGATTGCATCGCGGTGCCTAAGGACACGATCTAATAGATCATTGTATCGAGTAGTTGGATCGTAGTCTCTTACCATAAAAATGGCTGCATGTGCAGCAGCACCAACTATAAGAAAACCACCGATCCACATGTGATGTGTAAACAACGAAAGTTGTGTACCATAGTCAGTAGCTAGATATGGATAGGGGGGCATGGAATACATATGGTGAGCTACAACAATAGTTAAAGAACCTAACATAGCTAGATTAAGAGATAATTGAGCATGCCATGACGTTGTTAGGATTTCATAAAGGCCTTTATGGCCCTGGCCTGTAAATGGACCTTTATGAGCCTCTAAAATGTCTTTAAGGCCATGACCAATACCCCAGTTGGTCCTATACATATGCCCCGCGATCAAGAAAAGAATTGCAATAGCTAAATGATGATGAGCAATATCGCTCAACCACAGACCTCCTGTTATTGGATCTAATCCTCCACGAAAACTCAAAAAATCCGCGTATTTTGACCAATTCAAGGTGAAAAAGGGGGTTGCTCCCTCGGCAAAACTGGGAAAAAGTTGAGACAAAAGATCCCGATTCAAGATAAATTCATGAGGAAGTGGGATCTCTTTAGGATCAACTCCAGCGTCGAGAAATTGGTTAATTGGTAAAGATACATGGATTTGGTGTCCCGCCCAAGAAAGAGACCCAAGTCCTAGTAACCCTGCTAAGTGGTGATTCAACATCGATTCTACATCTTGGAACCAAGCTAATTTTGGGGCGGCTTTGTGATAATGGAACCAACCAGCAAAAAGCATTAACAATGCAAAGACCAATGCACCAATTGCAGTACAATAGAGTTGTAATTCACTAGTTATTCCAGATGCTCGCCAA
>JASFAV010000207.1:0-20000 GCA_030765085.1 Allium cepa | reverse complement strand
TAAAGTTCGTATGAACTATATATATATTTAATATAAACTATTTAATATAAACTATATATTATATATTCTAGTTCATAATTCTATCCATAACATAATATAACTAATAAAAAAATATAAAATTAATATGCAAATTAATATTAATAATATATTAATATTAATAATATATTTAATAAATAAATAGAATAATATGACTAAATAGAATTCTATTCTAATAATGTAACAGATCTAATAATGTAACAGAAATAAAATATCTGACTAATTTCAATTTTATTATTATACATAATAATTATTGATGATATACATTTATATTGCTGTTATTTTTATATTTAGCATATTTCGAATTTACATTATTTATCTTAATTTAATATATCTATTTAATATATATATTTTACATTCCATTCTATAATAAACTCTAATAAATTCGAAATATAAAAAAAGAAATTTTTTATAATAATTTATAATAATAAGATATTGAAAATACCAAAAAATTGGAATTCCTTTTTTAGATTTGAGAATAGTTATAACAAATAAGATTAATTATATTCATATTATAGCGGATCAGTCCTAAACAAATAAGATTAATTATATTCATATTATAGCGGATCAGTCCTAAACAAATAAGATTAATTATATTCATATTATAGCGGATCAGTCCTAAGAAAAGTATAAAATAAGGATAAAGATACAACAATAAAAATTATAATCAGACATTCCTCTGATTTCGTTCGAAAAAGGATGAAGATAGGACAAAAAAAAACAATAAGGAAGAATATCGACCCTTCCAGTATTACAAAGCACACTCTAAAAATAAAAGGTGAGGGGGACGTATATATATGTGGTATATACCTCTCTATATTGAATTGTGGATACATCAATGATAGAATCATTTCTGATTGAAACAAAGATGATTCATACAATAGAGGTGGAACGAGAGGGGATAGCCAAAAAAAGAAAATAGGCATACACAATTTTTTAATATAGGAATCATTATATAATGAACTCAATGGTTCCAAGATAAATGAAAAAGTTGGGTAAAATTACAACTGGATCCTTGTCTAAAAGGGGGATATGGCGAAATTGGTAGACGCTACGGACTTGATTGGATTGAGCCTTAGTATGGAAACCTGCTAAGTGAAAACTTCCAAATTCAGAGAAACCCTGGAACTAAAAATGGGCAATCCTGAGCCAAATCTTTCTTTTTTGAAAAACAAGGGTTTAAAAAAGAGAATAAAAAAGGATAGGTGCAGAGACTCAATGGAAGCTGTTCTAACGAATGAAGTTGACTACGTTGCGTTGGTAACTCAAATTCTTCTATAACAAAAAATGATTAATCGGACGAGAATAAAGAGAGAGTCCCATTCTACATGTCAATAGCGACAACAATGAAATTTATAGTAAGAGGAAAATCCGTCGACTTTAGAAATCGTGAGGGTTCAAGTCCCTCTATCCCCAGTAAAAAGCCCGTTTTACTTCTTTACTATAATTCTCCTTTTTTTTTATAAGTGGTTCAAAGAAAACAAAGAAAATTCAATATCTTTCTTATTCATTTTACTCTTTCACAAATAGACCCAAAGTGAATTATTCACAGCCCATCTCATTTTCCTTACATTCACAAAGAAAGTCTTCTTTTTGAAAATCGGAAAAATTAGGGAATAGCTCAGTTGTAAAAATTAGGGAATAGCTCAGTTGTGTAGAGCAGAGGCTTGAAAATCCTTGTGTCACCGGTTCAAATTTGGCTCCTGAATTGTTGGGATAGCTCAGTTGGTAGAGCAGAGGACTGAAAATCCTCGTGTCACCAGTTCAAATCTGGTTCCTGACACATAACTAATCGATTGAAAAGATATTTATACCTCTTCAAATTAATTGAAGCGGGTCAGCATACAATACATATTAATAATCTAGAGCGCAATACATATTTTTTATATAGATGTATAGATCTATCTATGTTTGGAGATGGTAAAAAAAAAAAAAATAAGTTGTCTAAAAAACTTCCAAGTTTATTTTATATTTATAGGAGTTGAAGGATAGAAAAAGTAAGGATATATTTTATACACAGTAAAAAAATCTGTTCTTTTTTCATTTCGTATTTTCTTTCCTATTTATTCTATTTCTTCATTCTTGTTTATGCTACTTTCAAGGGTTCATCTAAGTGACATGCGCGGTACAAAGTTCATAGTGCAGAACTTTTTTGATTTATCTATTATATTGTTTCTGCTCAAATGAAATTCATAATATCTTCAAAATTGGGTAATACCAATGAAGTCTTTTTTAGCTTAGTCTTAATACGAATTAGAATCCAGTTATTCTCTTTCATCTAGAACAAAATGAAAAATATTCCTTGACTTGAATAAAAAAAATCTGGAGTCATGTCATATAAGTGAACATTCGTTTCTTATCATTCAATGAGCATCTTGTATTTCATAAAAATTGGGGGTAATATAGTCCTTACGTAAGGGCCAGCCTATCCAACTTTCAGGCATCAAGATACGTTTAAGACGTGGATGATTATCATAAGAGATTCCCAACATATCATAAGATTCCCGTTCTTGAAAATCGGCACTTCTCCAAATCCAGAAAACAGACGGGATTCTAGGATTACTTCTTTGGGCAAATACTTTTATGCATACCTCTTCCGGCTTATCTATACCATACCGTATTTTCGTAAGATGATACACACTAGCTAAAAATCCGCCAGGTGCTACATCATAGGCACATTGGGAGCGTAAATAATTGTAACCATATACATATGAAATGACAGCAATGGAGTCCCAATCCTCGGTTTTTATTTGTAGAGTCTCTATTCCTCGGCAATCGAAACCCAAAGATCTATGAATTAGTTCATGCTTGACTAACCAATCAGATAAACGAACCCCCATCTTCCCGATTTCTCCCACATTTGTATTTGTATGAGTATTTAAAATTTCCAATGAAATTTTGAAAGATTGACTTGACCCACTCTTTCTTATTCTGCACAAAGGAACCTTGCCTAATTCACTAATTCATGTGAAGATACTAAATTTTTGGATTTGAAAAATACTTCAGAGATACTTTCTGAAGTAGATGGTGATTGATAGAGTAATCCTTGATCGTAATTTCCAGTATGAGTACTACGTCGAACATAAAACTTGTGATTAGTAGTAAAACATCTATTTTCCTGTTGGGACAAAGTTCTATCTTCAAAGATTTCTCGGGATATCTTCTTACGAAGTTTCGTTATAGCATCTATAACTGCTTCTGGTTTAGGCGGGCAGCCCGGCAAATAGACATCCACGGGAATTAACTTATCGACTCCCCGAACAGTACTATAAGAATCAGTACTGAACATTCCTCCTGTAATAGTACAAGCTCCCATAGCAATGACATATTTTGGTTCAGGCATTTGTTCATATAATCGTACTAAAGACGGAGCCATTTTCATTGTTACTGTACCGGCTGTTAAAATTAGGTCTGCTTGCCTAGGGCTCGATCTTGGTACTAATCCATAACGATCGAAGTCGAATCGCGAGCCTATTAATGAAGCAAATTCAATGAAACAACAACTGGTACCATAGAGAAGAGGCCATAAACTGGAGAGTCTTGCCCAATTCGAAAGATCGTTTAATGTAGTTGAAATAACGGAATTCGGGGTTGTTTGGTCAAGTAACGGAAAATCAATCAAATTCATAACTGTCTCAATATAACCTTTTCCTTCCTTTTTCTTTTTTTTGTTGTCTGAATATTCAGTTAAGACCATTCTAATGCTCCTTTTCGCCATGCATAAACTGAACCAACAATTGGGATAAGCACGAAAATGAAAGCTTCTATAAATACGGATACACCCAATACATCAAAACTCATCGCCCATGGATAAAGAAAGACCGTTTCAACGTCAAAAACAACAAAAACTAGAGCAAACATGTAATAGCGGATTCGGAATTGTAACCAAGCGTCTCCCATGGGTTCTATACCTGATTCATAACTAGAGAGCTTCTCTGGTCCTTCACTAATTGGGGCTAAAACTCCGGAAATTACAAATGCCAAAATAGGAATAGCACCCGATATTATTAGAAATGCCCAGAAAATATCATATTCGTGAAGCAGAAACATAAATGGACTCCTATTAATGTGGAATAGGTTGAATTATTCGATTTGAATTTCAATTGTAAATTCATCCAGAACTTCTTAAAGGAAAAGGGAATTTTTTTTGATCAAATAAAACTACATAGTTTAGAGTTTGTTTGCCATGGTGCATGCCTTATTTAAAGATTCATACAATGGAACCCCACTTACCATTTTTTTTTGATTCCATTTAGATATGGTATCGATATAGGATGTTCCCACCCAAAGAAAACTCTCTTACTTTATCTCGGTTTCTCTTTTTAAAAAGTAATTAAATACAAAAAAATAGTATAATTAGAATACTAATAAATAAGACTAATTATAGCGTAAGAAATCGTATTAGTATAACTATATTTTTCTAGTTCATTTTATATTATAAAAATACAAATATAAAATGCATTAATTTAATTCTTAATCCATTTCCACTTTTTTTTTTTCATTTTGATTGAAAAAAAAGTGGAATGTGTTAGGGCTATACGGACTCGAACCGTAGACCTTCTCGGTAAAACAGATCAAACTAATTATTATCGAAATGATGCGAACTGTTTCAAAGACCCAACATGCATTTTCTTGCATTGGGCTCTTTCATCAACTGATTGATATAAAGATCAGTTAGTCCACCATATTTTTTCTTTTTTACAGGAAGATAATAAGATGGTTCCATGTGTTCTGTGATTCATGATTTGTATTCTGATCTAGGAACAATACCAAAGTGTTTCAAAGAGGGGTTACCTTGACTTAGGTCTGCCTCTGGCCTAGATTAACCTAAGTTAAATGGAATCTCTATCGCTCCGCTACAAGAGTCAAATATGAGACTTCATACACCTTAAAGTTCATAGGATAAAAAGAGGTTCTTTTGAGTCCCTTATACTCATTATGCCTAGCATTGAATGGGCTGGTATTTACCTTATCAATTAGCAAATCAATGGCGGGTTCTATTTCATTTGGCACCTGAATTCGCACTCGAATCGGACCAAATCAAATATTTGTCAGGCTATTGTTCTCTTCTTCCTTCGAATCTATGGAGTAAGACATCGATTTCTCAATAAGATCAATTATGTTCATTGCATAATGGGCCCCTTTGAAAAGCATTGGCGCACGTGTAAACGAGGTGCTCTACCTAACTGAGCTATAGCCCTTGTCATAGACATCTTAACATATAGAGAATTTCTTGTCAAGATCGGATCCCACATGAGAGTTCTTTAATCCGTTTACTGTTAATGGATTGGTATTGCGTAGAAAAAATATTCCACCTATAATCCCCGAGGCGATGGGTCCTTTGTGATGATGAATAACCTACTTAACTCAGTGGTTAGAGTATTGCTTTCATACGGCGGAAGTCATTGGTTCAAATCCAATAGTAGGTAGAACTTATTAGATACCAGAGTTGATGGTATCTAATAAGTTTTTCTAGCCATCTTCTTTTTTTTTGTTGTATCATCTAGAATTGATTGTATTCAATTGGCAGAATCAAAATATGGTATATAATAAAGAACCTCTAAAGAACTTCTTTTTCTTATTTTTATGTGTGTTTTTTTTACTAGTAGGAAATAACCTTAACAGCCTCTACTCGTGTCCGAGCTCGTCTGAGAGCTAGATTCGCCTCAATTGCTTGTCTCTTTCCCTGAGCTCCACTCAAGTTAGCTTCAGCTATTTCAAGAGCTTGTTGAGCCTCTTGCGGATCAATGTCAGTACTCATCTCCGCATCATTTCCTAAAATGGTGATCTCATTATTACTTATTCTAGCGAAACCACCCATCAAGGCTACCGTTAACCATTGGTCGTTGAGACGTATTCTCAAAAGACCTATATCTACCGCTGTGGCAATAGGGGCGTGGTTTGGTAATACGCCAATTTGTCCACTATTAGTAGATAAAATGATTTCTTTCACTTCTGAATCCAAAATAATTCGATTAGGGGTCAGTACACAAAGATTTAAGGTCATTTCTTCAATTTGCTCTCCCCTTCTAAGTTCATAGCTTTCGCGGTAGCTTCGTCGATGTTACCTACCAAATAAAAGGCCTGCTCGGGAAGACTGTCTAATTCCCCAGAAAGGATCAATCGAAACCCCCTAATTGTTTCGGCGAGACCAACATATTTCCCTGGAGAACCAGTAAAGACTTCTGCCACGAAGAAGGGTTGTGATAAGAAGCGTTCAATTTTTCGTGCTCTTGCTACAGTTAAACGATCTTCTTCGGATAATTCGTCCAACCCCAGGATAGCTATAATGTCCTGAAGTTCTTTGTAACGTTGTAAAGTTTCCTTAACTCTTTGAGCAGTTTCATAATGTTCCTCGCCAACGATCCGAGGTTGTAACATAGTTGACGTTGAATCTAAAGGATCGACTGCTGGATAAATACCTTTGGCAGCTAATCCTCTTGATAGTACGGTAGTAGCATCTAAATGTGCAAATGTCGTGGCAGGAGCAGGGTCGGTCAAATCATCTGCAGGTACATAAACTGCTTGGATCGAAGTTATAGACCCTTCTTTGGTGGAAGTAATTCTTTCTTGTAAAGAACCCATTTCGGTACTAAGGGTAGGTTGATAACCCACTGCAGAAGGCATTCTCCCTAATAAGGCAGATACTTCTGATCCCGCTTGAACGAAACGAAAGATATTGTCGATGAATAAAAGTACATCTTGTTCATTAATATCCCGGAAATATTCTGCCATGGTTAGTGCAGTCAAACCTACTCTCATACGAGCTCCTGGTGGTTCATTCATTTGACCATAGACTAGAGCTACTTTTGATTCTGCAATATTTTTTTCATTAATTACCCCGGATTCTTTCATTTCCATGTAGAGATCATTTCCTTCACGAGTACGTTCACCTACTCCACCAAATACGGATACGCCTCCATGAGCTTTGGCAATGTTGTTGATCAATTCCATGATAAGTACTGTTTTACCCACGCCGGCTCCCCCAAAGAGTCCAATTTTTCCTCCACGGCGATACGGAGCTAAAAGATCCACCACTTTAATTCCTGTTTCAAAGATTGATAATTTCGTATCTAACTGTATAAAAGCAGGCGCAGATCTATGAATAGGCGATGTTGTACGAGTATCTACAGGACCTAAATTATCAACAGGCTCCCCAAGAACATTGAAAATTCGTCCGAGAGTAGCTCCGCCGACTGGAACACTTAGAGCAGCTCCTGTATCAATCACTTCCATTCCTCTCGTCAGACCATCTGTAGCACTCATAGCTACAGCTCTAACTCGATTATTTCCTAATAATTGTTGTACCTCACAAGTCACATTAATTTGCTGACCGGCAGTATCTCGACCTTTAACTACCAAAGCGTTATAAATATTAGGCATCTTGCCCCGGGGGAAAACAACATCCAGTACTGGGCCAATAATTTGAGTGATACGTCCTAGGTTTTTTTCTTCAAGTGTGGAAACCGTAGAACCAGAAGGATTCGGATTGATTTTCATAATATAATAAAGTAAAATATGTCGAAATTCTTTTGATTGAGAGACTATGGTACATAGTACCAAATCAATTTCTGGTAGCAGCTTGATTAATTAATTCAATACGAATTAAATGGGAATTAGTACTCGATTTAGTTGGTACCACCCAACCGAATAAAATTCAATCGTTTACTCATTAAATTTAAATGAGTAAATTTTCAAGTTCAATCTATTCTTTTTTCAAAAGATCAAGTAGATGAATAAGAATTGTGAGTAAGTGAAGTGTGTTTCATTTCTCTATCATTATATTATACAAAATACCATCTATACTTATACTCGATTAGATGAAATCTATGAAATTCTAACTCGTGATTCATTATTACGATCTCATTGACTGTTTTCTTTTCTATATATCTAACTATATATCTATATATAGTTAGTTTAGTTAGTGTCTATTTTTGTTTTATTCCCCTTCTCTTTCATGGATGAATTATCCCTATTTTCACATCTAGGATTTACATATACAACACATATCACTGTCAAGGGGGAATTTTTCTTAGTATTTTTTTTTTAGATTCAAAATGGAAAGTGCCCAAATTCAATTATAAACTTGAAAAACAAAAATTGGGTTGCGCCATATATATCAAAGAGTATACAATAATGATGTATTTGGTGAATCAAATGCATGGTCTAATAAGAAACTTAATTCATTGATAATATTAGTTGAATATTTTTTGAAAGATTTTTGTCAAAGTTTTCATTCACGCCTAATCTATATCGAGTAGACCTTGTTGTTGTAAGAATTCTTAATTCATGAGTTGTAGGGAGGGACTTATGTCACCACAAACAGAAACTAAAGCAAGTGTTGGATTTAAAGCTGGTGTTAAAGATTACAGATTGACTTATTATACTCCTGATTACGAAACCAAAGATACTGATATCTTAGCAGCATTCCGAGTAACTCCTCAACCCGGAGTTCCCGCTGAAGAAGCAGGGGCTGCGGTAGCCGCCGAATCTTCTACTGGTACCTGGACAACTGTGTGGACTGATGGACTTACCAGTCTTGATCGTTACAAAGGACGATGCTACCACATTGAGGCCGTTGTTGGGGAAGAAAATCAATATATTGCTTATATAGCTTATCCTTTAGACCTTTTTGAAGAAGGTTCTGTTACTAACATGTTTACTTCCATTGTGGGTAATGTATTTGGTTTCAAAGCCCTGCGAGCTCTACGTTTAGAGGATCTGCGAATTCCCCCTGCTTATTCCAAAACTTTCCAAGGCCCGCCTCACGGCATCCAAGTTGAAAGAGATAAATTGAACAAGTATGGACGTCCCCTATTGGGATGTACTATTAAACCAAAATTGGGATTATCCGCAAAAAACTACGGTAGAGCAGTTTACGAATGTCTACGTGGTGGGCTTGATTTTACCAAGGATGATGAAAATGTGAACTCCCAGCCTTTTATGCGTTGGAGAGACCGTTTCTTATTTTGTGCTGAAGCTATTTATAAAGCGCAAGCTGAAACAGGTGAAATCAAAGGGCATTACTTGAATGCAACTGCAGGTACATGTGAAGAAATGATCAAAAGGGCTGTATTTGCCAGAGAATTGGGAGTTCCTATCATAATGCATTGACTACATAACCGGGGGATTCACTGCAAATACTAGTTTGGCTCATTATTGCCGAGACAATGGTCTACTTCTTCACATCCACCGCGCAATGCATGCAGTTATTGATAGACAGAAAAATCATGGTATGCATTTTCGTGTACTAGCTAAAGCATTACGTATGTCTGGTGGAGATCATATTCACGCTGGTACAGTAGTAGGTAAACTGGAAGGGGAACGTGAGATGACTTTAGGTTTTGTTGATTTATTACGTGATGATTTTATTGAAAAAGACCGAAGTCGCGGTATTTTTTTCACTCAAGATTGGGTTTCTATGCCAGGTGTTATTCCCGTGGCTTCCGGGGGTATTCATGTTTGGCATATGCCTGCCCTAACTGAAATCTTTGGAGATGATTCCGTCCTACAGTTCGGTGGAGGAACTTTAGGGCACCCTTGGGGAAATGCACCTGGTGCGGTAGCTAATCGAGTAGCTTTAGAAGCGTGTGTACAAGCTCGTAATGAAGGACGTGATCTTGCTCGTGAAGGTAATGAGATTATCCGCGAAGCTTGCAAATGGAGTCCCGAACTTGCGGCTGCTTGTGAAGTATGGAAAGAGATCAAATTCGAGTTCGAACCAGTAGATAAGATAGATAAACAGAAATAGATAAACAGAAAATATAAGAACTAAGCGCACATAATTCAGCAATTGCTGTTTGTTCTCCTAATTGATTGCAATTAAACTCGGCTCAATCCTTTTTGTTAGGAAAAGGATTGGGCCGAATAAAGAATAAGTATCCTATACTATCTATTTGTATAGATCTTTCATATGTACAGATCTTACCTATATAAACAAGATCTAAATACAAGATTAACTATGAAATTGAAGAATAAAAAATGCAAGAGTTCTTTTCTTTATTGTTGGATCCTTAATTATGGACCTTGAGGTTGGTGTAGATCCTTTTTTATCCCGCAGTTTCGGGCCGTAGATCAAGCCAAGGGGGGCTCCTCCTACTCACACCCTTTATATTGTCTGTTTCATTTCATGTTGCAAATTTCTTATTTGATTATACGATACTAGATTCTACGAGAATAAATTCTTCATTTATTTATTATTTCATAGTATTTATTATTTCATAGTATAGGAAGAAACAGCTATTTATCTTTTCGATGATAATTTTTTTTGTACATGACATGAGAGAAACTTGTCTCTTTATATTTTAAATTGACCAAAAGATTCTATCATAATATATATTTATATAAGTGATACCTCGGATTTCCCCAAAAGAGAATTATTTATTTCAATACTCACTCGTTGTTAGTTAACAATTCTAATGATTAGATTATATGCTTAATTCTAATAGGAAATAAAATAGTAAAATGATTATTCATCGAATGACTATTCATCTATTCTATTTTCATTAAATAGAATGAGGAGCAGGAAAACTCTATGAAAAAATGGTGGTTAAATTCGATGTTGTTTAAGGGGAAATTAAAACATAAGTGTGGGCTAACTAAATCAATGATATATCCGTTTCTTCAAATGGGTATTATTCCTGGTGCTTGGCATCCCGGTGGAAGTGAAGAAAAAGATACGGAAAAAAACATTTATAGGTGGAGTGATAGTAATAGGTATAGTTTCAATGATTTGGTTAGGGACAGCAATGGTGATAGTTATTCTGTATATTTTGACATTGAAAATCATATTTTTGAGATTGACAATAATAGTTTTTTTCTGAGCGAATTCAAAACTTTTTTTTCCAGTTATTTGAATAGTAGGTCTAAGAGTAACAATCACGACTATTATCATTACATGTATGATACTAAATCTGGTTGGAGTAATCACATTAATAGTTGTATTGATAGTTATCTTCGTTTTGAAATCAGTATTCATAGTTACATTTTAGGTGATACCGAAAATTACAGTAACAGTTACATTTCTAGTTTCATTTGTAGTGAAGGCGTAAGCAATAGTGAAAATGGAAATTCTAGTATACGAACTGATGGTAACAGCCGCGATTTCAATATAAGAGGAAGATCTAATGATTTTGATATAAATAAAAAATACAAAAATTTATGGGTTCAGTGCGAAAATTGTTATGGATTAAATTATAAAAAATTTTTTAGATCAAAAATGAATATTTGTGAGCAGTGTGGATATCATTTGAAAATGAGCAGTTCAGATAGAATCGAACTTTTGATTGACCCGGGCACTTGGGATCCTATGGACGAAGATATGGTCTCCATGGACCCCATTGAATTTCATTCAGAGGAGGAACCTTATAAAGATCGTATTAATTCTTATCAACAAAGAACAGGTTTAACCGAAGCTGTTCAAACAGGCATAGGTCAATTAAATGGTATTCCCATAGCAATTGGGGTTATGGATTTTCAGTTTTTGGGGGGTAGTATGGGATCTGTAGTAGGCGAGAAAATCACTCGTTTGATCGAGTATGCTACTAATCGATCTCTACCTGTTATTATTGTGTGTGCTTCCGGAGGAGCACGTATGCAAGAAGGAAGTTTGAGCTTGATGCAAATGGCTAAAATATCTTCTGCTTCATATAATTATCAATCAAATAAAAAGTTATTCTATGTATCAATCCTTACATCCCCTACAACTGGTGGAGTAACGGCCAGTTTTGGTATGTTGGGAGATGTCATTATTGCTGAACCTAACGCGTACATTGCTTTCGCAGGTAAAAGAGTAATTGAACAAACATTGAATAAAACAGTACCCGACGGTTCACAAGCAGCTGAGTATTTATTCCATAAGGGCTTATTCGACCCAATCATACCGCGTAATCTTTTAAAAGGCGTTCTGAGTGAGTTATTTCAGCTACACGGTTTTTTTCCTTTGAAAAATAGATATATATAATATAGAAATAAAACGAAAATATTAAAATCTAGAAAAAATAGAAGTGATTTCTATGCCTTGCCTACCAAGAACTTCCATTTTTTATTAGAAATCTAATCCCTTTTTGTTGGGTTGAATTAGTTTAGTTAGAGTCGCGAACTTATAATAAACTCTTTATCTTTAATAAAAAAAAAACTCTTTATTTTATTAGTAAGATAGAAATTTTATTAGTAAGATAGAAAGAAAGGACGGGAGAATTCATAAAATTTCGTAAACTTAAAGTGGGTTGTCATACATATTCGTGTAGAAAGATGAATAGGTACACTAAATTTTCATTTAGTCCTCATTCCTTGCACTTATTAAGTACTTAATAATCTTAATATTATATTATTTATAATAATTATAATATAATATAATAGATATACTTATGATATCTTTATATTTATAATAGAAATATTAAATTGAGGTACCCGTTCTATGACAGATCTTTACTTACCTTCTTTTTTTGTCCCTTTAGTAGGCCTAGTATTTCCGGCGATTGCAATGGCTTCTTTATTTCTTCATGTACAAAAAAATAAGATTGTCTAGACCTGATGGGGCCAACCAGATATTTTTTTTGGTACAGTGTTTAGTGTAATGCGGTATGATATGTGCCTTTTTTCCGAATACAAATGAAAGAACTGTTATGCATGTGGATACATGATATCCGTATAAATCCATGTATATACGGGTTATAAAAACGATCGGCAAATATTTTTATAATAGAAAGTCAATGTATCTAACCAATTACTCCTAAGGGTTCATATCAGAATAGTTTTAGTTGATGAAAGTTACTTTGGCATCAAGAAAAGTCAATTTTTTTTTCTGAATTCCAATCGAATGCAATCGGATCTAGTATAGTATGAACTGGCGATCAGAACATATATGGATAGAACTTATAACAGGGTCTCGAAAAGCAAGTAATTTTTTCTGGGCCTTTATTCTTTTTTTAGGTTCACTAGGATTTTTAGTGGTTGGAATTTCTAGTTATCTTGGTAGGAATCTGATACCTGGATTTCCTTCTCAACAAATTATTTTTTTTCCACAAGGGATCGTGATGTCGTTCTATGGGATCGCGGGTTTATTCATTAGTTCCTATTTGTGGTGCACAATATCGTGGAATGTAGGTAGTGGTTATGATCGATTCGATAGAAAAGAAGGAATAATGTGTATTTTTCGTTGGGGATTCCCCGGAATAAATCGTCGCATTTTCCTTCGCTTCTTTATGAAAGATATCCAATCAATCAGAATGGAGGTTAAAGAGGGTCTTTTTCCTCGTCGTATTCTTTATATGGAAATCAGAGGCCAAGGAACCATCCCCTTGACTCGTACTGATGAGAATTTGACTCCACGAGAAATTGAACAAAAAGCTGCCGAATTGGCCTATTTCCTGCGCGTACCAATTGAAGTTTTTTGAATTTTTATCAAAAGGAACAAATTCGTTCGGATTTATCCAATTGAGATATTCGGAAATCCCATTTACTTAGAATTTACTTATTCTATTATAAATATATATATTTCATTCGAAACGGGATCCTTAATTCTATTTCTATATTCTTTTTTCTAGATCTAAGGACTACATTTTTACTTTACAAAAAACTGGGAATAGATCCATAGGTTCGATACCTTGTTATAGAACTCGTGCTTTAGAGAAATATAAGATCAGATAAAGTTGACAAATGAAGCAGTTCATTAACAATTCACAGAAAAAAAAAATGAAAAAAAAGAAAGCATTGGCTTCCCTCGCGTATCTTGCATCTATAATATTTTTGCCCTGGTGGATCTCTCTCTCATTTCAAAAAAGTCTGGAACCTTGGATTATTCATTGGTGGAATACTAGGCAATCCGAAATTTTTTTGAATGATATTCAAGAGAAAAATGTTTTAGAAAAATTCCTAGAATTAGAAGAACTATTCTTGTTGGATGAAATGATAAAAGAATACCCAGAGACACATATAAAAAAGCTTAGTATAGGAATACACAAAGAAACGATACAATTGGTCAAAACACATAATGAATATCATCTCCATATCATTTTGCATTTGTCGACAAATATAATCTGTTTTACTATTCTAAGTGGTTATTTTATTCTGGGTAATGAAGAACTTGTTATTCTGAATTCTTGGATTCAGGAATTCTTCTATAACTTAAGTGACACAATAAAAGCTTTTTCTATTCTTTTAGTTACTGATTTATGGATTGGATTTCACTCAACCCATGGTTGGGAACTAATGATTGGTTCGATCTACAATGATTTTGGATTGGCTCATAATGAGCAAATTATATCTGGTCTTGTTTCCACTTTTCCAGTTATTCTAGATACAATTGTGAAATATTGGATCTTCCGTTTTTTAAATCGCGTATCTCCTTCGCTTGTAGTCATTTATCATTCAATGAATGAATGATAAACTTATTTGATTTCCTGATATCAATCAAAAAGTTTTTTCACGTAAAAAAAGGGCATTTTTTTTTTCATTCTTTATACTTTTCAAGGCCTTCGTCCTGTTTTCGTTGAATTTTTTCAGTACAATGGCAGACTCGTGGATAGGGAACTATACTAGCTACCTATCTAATTTATTGTAGAAATTCCGGGATCAATGATTGGATCATGCAAAATAGAAATACTTTTTCTTGGGTAAAGGAACAGATGACTCAATTTATTTCTGTATCGATCATGATATATGTAATAACTCGAGCATCTATTTCAAATGCGTATCCCATTTTTGCGCAGAAAAGTTATGAAAATCCACGAGAAGCAACCGGGCGAATTGTATGCGCCAATTGCCATTTAGCTAATAAGCCTGTGGATATTGAAGTTCCGCAAGCTGTACTTCCTGATACTGTATTTGAAGCAGTTGTTCGAATTCCTTATGATATGCAAGTGAAACAAGTCCTTGCTAATGGTAAAAAGGGGTCTTTGAACGTGGGGGCTGTTCTTATTTTACCCGAGGGATTCGAATTAGCCCCCACCGATCGTATTTCTCCCGAGGTGAAAGAAAAGATAGGAAATCTGTCTTTTCTGAGTTATCGTCCTAATAAAAGAAATATTCTTGTGATAGGTCCTGTTCCAGGTCAAAAATATAGTGAAATCGTCTTTCCCATTCTTTCCCCCGACCCCGCTACAAAGAAAGACGTTAACTTCTTAAAATATCCTATATATGTAGGTGGGAACAGGGGAAGGGGTCAGATTTATCCTGATGGGAGCAAGAGTAACAATACAGTCTATAATGCTACATCCGCGGGTATAGTAAGCAAAATAGTACGTAAAGAAAAGGGGGGATATGAAATAACCATAGTTGATGCATCAGATGGTCACCAAGCGGTTGATATTATACCTCCAGGGCCAGAACTTCTTGTTTCAGAGGGTGAATCTATCAAGCTTGATCAACCATTAACAAGCAATCCTAATGTAGGGGGGTTTGGTCAGGGAGATGCAGAAATAGTGCTTCAAGATCCATTACGCGTCCAAGGCCTTTTGTTCTTCTTGGCATCTGTTATTTTGGCACAAATTTTTTTGGTTCTTAAAAAGAAACAGTTTGAAAAGGTTCAATTATATGAAATGAATTTCTAGATCCAGAAATTCCTTACCATCAAGTTGATAAAAAGCGCCGAATTCTTGTTGATCAAAAAAATGAAATATGTATTTCTGTAAACTTCCTTAAACCTACTTTGCTTTGTTTTTTGTTTCTAGTATTTTTGCGAGATCTATGGAATTCATTACTTGTATTCCATTTTTAGTACTAGGCACTAGCCAATAGGTATACAAAAACAAAGGAAGAAGATACAAGACAAGGACTGGATAAATGAAATGAAAGGAACAGTCTAGGAAGGATTATAAGTTTTCCTAATCTTCTATTCGACACAAGAAAAGGTATAACTCCTTTTTCTTGTGTCGTCTTGTATCGAAATAATAATGCTTTTTCTCTTGTTCACCAAAGATTAATATTTCTTCTTTTCCGGATATATCGGAAATCTTTTGTTTAGATTCATACATTCATTATTTTAAATAAATAAAAACATAAGAAATAAGAAGTAGTAGACAAACAAAAAGTTTTAGAGGGGAGTCATTCATTGAGTAAACGGAGCTTCTTCTTCTATTATTAAATTAACTTCCACTTTTAATTTATATTATTTATTTTTCAATATTACTAAAAATTTACTTGTTTGGTTGAAAAGCGGCGCGGATTAGAATCTATTTTTACGCATACCTAAATGCTTATTTTTTATTTTATCTTTTTTTTCTATTTTATATACAATAAGTTTTTATTTATTTACTATAAGAAATGTAGAAATGATTTGCAGAATATCTCATCCGTTTAAATTATCCATATGATATTGGATTACCCCCAAAATAGATTGATTCCTTCTTTCTTGTTGCTTCGTAAGATAAGAGTTAATGAGTGCCAGAGCCTCTATTATATATAAATCAATCAATAGAAAAAGCTTCTATTCCATTGTGCAAAAACATCATAAGAAACAAAAGAATAGAGTGGTTTGAAAGATCAGAGCAACGGATCTATTTTAGCATTTATACCAATAGAAAATTTTGATTATGTTGATTAGATAATTTTCCAATTTGTATGTTATGGAATAGACCAAAGTCTCCTGCCGCTCTAAGAGTAAGAAAAGAGTAAGAACGCAGCGGTACCTTGCCAAAAAAGGGGTAAGGTACCGCCGAGTTCTTACTTTTTCATGTCTACAATTCGGTTCATTCGATTACTACAGAGATGAACCCAACCCGGAATATGAACCGTAAAAGAAAACACCTACTAAACCGATCACAAGAATACCAGCTACAGTACCTATTAGCCAAAGAGGAATCCTTCCAGTAGTATCGGCCATTTCCCCCACTTTCCTCCACATTTCATCAAGTGGTCATACTATAGACAAAAACAGTCATGGATAATTATGAAGATGATATCCTTCCGAATGGGATAAGAGAATTCCTACTACTCTCTTTCTTTCTCTCAATTGAAGAAATAATTGGAAAATAAAACAGCAAGTACAAAAATGAGTAATAAACCCCAGTATAGACTGGTACGATTCAATTCAACATTTTGTTCATTCGGGTTTGATTGTGTCATAGCTCTATAATTCGAATTTGGTTTATCGTTGGATGAATTGCATTGCTGATATTGATCCCAAAAAAGAAACGGTAGGTACAGCTAGTCCGTGAATAGCTAACCATCGCACTGTAAAAATTGGATAGGTTCGATCTATGGTCATTGGTGGCCTCCTAACTCCTAAAAGGATCTACTAAATTCATCAAGTTGTTCCAAAGAATCAAAACGGCCGGTTATTAATGGAATCCCCTGTCGGCTCTCTGTGAAATATTCGTTTGGTCGAGGACTTCCAAATACATCGTAAGCTAAACCTGTACTGACGAATAACCAACCCGCAATGAATAGGGAAGGTATAGTAATGCTATGAATGACCCAGTATCGAATACTGGTAATAATATCAACAAAAGAACGCTCTCCCGTGCTTCCAGACATGCTGAACTCCAAAAATTCTTGTACATTAAAAAAAAAAAAAAGAATCGATTCGGTGAAAGATGGGATCAGTAAATGGAAAATAAACCACTGCATCTTTTTTTGTGAGATCGTCAATTTTGTACCAAAGGTGTATTTCGAGTATACCGAATCAGTATAGCTATCCTTCCGCTGGCGCAGCAACGCAGTCTCGATCAATATGGAAATGAAATACTACATAATTTCTTTCTTCTTTTTTGTTCTTTGTTTATGCATAATTTTATGTTATAGATCAATAGAAAATTAGAAAGTTCCTTATAATTATAATATAAGGTTTTCATTTTCGAATACTTTCATTTATTTTAAGTAATTGATTGGTCGTAGAAAAAATATACTATAATAGATAATAGATATAGTAGTATAGTATTTGATCTAAAAAGAGAATATAGTTGGAATAATCAATAGTCGCAATGCAATCATTGTTACATTAAGATCTAAAACAAAGATTCTTTCTTGACCGAACTACAAAATGGAACTTCTTGATATGGAAAAACAGAATATAGAATAAAACCTAAAATAAAAGGATAAGGGAAGTTGCTCTTCTTCGAATCGAGTTGTCCCCGAAATAAAAAATGAAAATAAAGGTTTTTTTCTACCTTTCTAATTCTTTTTTTTTGCTATCCATAATGACTAATGAATTAAGAACTTTCAATTAGAACTATTTTTTTTTTTCAATTGATTTTTTCTTACCGTCATATCTGAAAAAATGGAAACTTAGGTAAGTGTTTTATCAACGTATGTAGCAAAAGAAGATATCTAATTTAGCTCTTTCATGCCTACTATAACTAGTTACTTCGGTTTTTTATTGGCTGCTTCAACTATAACTCCAGCTCTATTGATTGGATTGAACAAGATACGACTTATTTGAAATGAATTGAATGAACAAATTAATAAAAATAAATATTTCTCCTTCAGGTATTCTACGGTAACTTCTCATGTCAATTGTTAATTCTATATTGGTAACTCTTGGTCATTGGGATTCGCGGATTTTTCAGATTAATATTTAGGGATGGATCATACCTTTCTTTTTATCTCCTCAAACAAATTGAAATGATTGAAGTTTCTCTATTTGGAATCGTCTTAGGTCTAATTCCTATTACTTTAGCGGGATTATTTGTAACTGCGTATTTACAATACAGACGCGGTGATCAGTTGGACCTTTGATTGACTAGCATTTTTTCTCGATTGACCTCCTCTTTGCAGGAGGTCAATCGAGAAAAAATGCTAGTCAACGGTGTTTTGTTAAGTTTTTTTATTATGATTCAAAATAAAATAAATGGAAGCACGCTCTGTAGGATTTGAACCTACGACATCGGGTTTTGGAGACCCGCGTTCTACCGAACTGAACTAAGAGCGCTTTCTTATGACAAGAACTACAATTGTAAAGAAAAGTATTTTTTTTTTTTTACCCCAGTCTTGCATACCAATCCAGGTAAAAAATGAAAGATAATGAATGCCTTATTTTATTTCATTTTTATTTAATTGATCTCACTCAATTAATCTTTCCTTTCGTTACTGCCACCCTAGGAGAAGTAATAGGTAGGGATGACAGGATTTGAACCCGTGACATTTTGTACCCAAAACAAACGCGCTACCAAGCTGCGCTACATCCCTTTTAAAATTATTGTACAATGTCATTGTACAAAATCCATGTCTTGTTTTCCATATCGTTATTTTTTTCTGTATCCATATAAAATTTTCTTGTCATTTCTTCTTTTTGGTTTCATATAATAAATAATCAAAAATTATATACATCTGATAAAAAAAGAATGCATATTTATTAGAATGCTTAAGAAAAAAGAAAGGGGTACCCCTTTCTTTTTTAGGGACAGGGATAGGAAAACCTCATCTACTGCTCATTGTAGATATTTCTTTTTGTTAGGAATTCCGTACAAAGAAGACAAATGATCTTGAACTACAGCATCTGACCATATATGTATTACAATAAAGAAGGAGGATTCTCAATGCGGGATATAAAAACATATCTCTCCACAGCACCCGTGCTAACTACTCTATGGTTTGGGTCTTTAGCGGGTCTATTGATAGAAATTAATCGTTTATTCCCCGATGCTTTGTCATTCCCCTTTTTTTAATTATAGTTTAAAATCCTATTTTATTTTGGAGAACAGAAATGGAAAAGAGGTTTCTGTATAGGGTAAAAAATTCCACGAAATCATAGCATAGAAAAAAGGATACTTAAATGAAATACTGGAAAGAATAATTGATAATTAGAAAAAATTGTATTACTCACATAAAATTATTATATTCTATTAATTTCTATTAGTATTAATTGGAATTAACTAGTTAGTAACTTTTATTTCTATTTATATATATATATATTTTCTTTTTTGTTGTTTTCGTCTTCTTAGATTTAGATTCGGGTCGAAAATAGAAGAATTAAGTCGATCAAAAATTTAAAGGAGGTTCATGGCTAAGGGTAAAGATGTCCGAGT